>JADLZN010011019.1:68213-113106 GCA_018155175.1 Sinocyclocheilus anophthalmus
CTAAACCAGAGCGGTGCAAGAATTGAGCCTTGTGGGGCTCCACATGTCATGGACGTCCACTTACACTTATGCTCTCCTAAACTCGCATAATAACCTCTCCCTTCTAAGTATGACCTGAACCATTTAATTACCATCCCAGAAAGCCCGACCCAGTTTTCCAGTCTCTCTAAAGAATCATTATGTTGGACAGTGTCAAACGCAGCATTGAGATCTAGTAGTACCAGCACTGATAATTTGCCAGATTCAGAATTTAAGCGAAGATCATTTATTATCTTAATGAGTGCTGACTCTGTGCTGTGATGCGGTCGAAAACCAGATTGAAAAATGTCCAGGTATCCATTTGAGTTTAAGTATTTGTTCAGCTGATTAAAGACTACCTTTTCAATAATCTTTCTTATAAAAGGAAGGTTTGATATTGGTCGGGTAGTTGCTCAATATGGTTTTATCAAGATTTCTCTTTTTCTGAAGGGGTTTAACAACTGCAGTTTTCCGGGAGTTTGGAAAAGTCCCAGAAAGAAGTGAGGCTTTCACCACTTCTAAGAGATCTGCTTCTATACAGTTAAGCACCCTTTTGAAAAAATGTGTGGGAAGTGTGTCAAGATAGCAGATTGACGGTTTTTAGGTGCTGCACTATTTCTTCCAAAATGTTATCAATTTCTTCAAAAGCAGACATAGTTTCTTCTTTTTGATATTGTGGTCGAATCTGTCTAACCTCTGCATAACTTGGGGATGTGCTAATCACCTTCCTGATATTAATGATCTCAGACAAGAAGGAAGCAAACTCATTGCATTTACTGTCAGAGAGCATTTCACTGGGAATCTGACTTATGGGGGTTTGTCAGTCTCTCAACAGTAGCAAAAAGAGTGCGAGTGTTGTTTAAGTTAGTTTATAAGGTTTGAGAAGAATGACTGTCTAGCTTTGCCTAGTACCACATTGAAAGCTCGAAGGCTGTCTTTATATATGCTATAGTGTATTTCAAATTTCGTCCTCCGCCACATCCGCTCAGCTTTTCTGCATTGTCTTTTCATACTCTGAACTGCTGTTGATTTTCTCCAAGCTGATTTCTGTCTGCCAGTCTTCTTGCTGACTTTCAAAGGAGCAATGTCATCAATAACATTCGTAACTTTTGAGTTAAAGGAATCAAGGAAGATCAACAGAGTCTGCAGAAATGCTTGGTGTTAAAGATATAGCCTCCATAAATAGCACAATAGTGTTTTCGTTAATGCATCTCTTTCCAACAGAGACAGATCTAGATTCAGTGGTAAAAGAGATCAATATATCAAAGAAAATACAAAAGTGAACAGATAGCGCTACGTCCTCAATAACAATGGATGAAATGTTTAGACATCTACTGATGAGTAAATCTAGAGTATGCCCCCGATTGTGTGTGGGTTCATGGACATGCTGAATCAGGTCAAAAGTATTTAAAACAGTTATAATTTCTTTTGTAGTTTTGTTTTCTGCATTATCTATGTGAATATTAAAATCCCCATGCAATAGCAAAACAGTCAAACTCTGAAGAAATCATTGATAACATTTCTGTATTGTGTATTCTGTATTATAGGCTGGAGAGTATTTTGGAGGCCTGTAAATAATGATAAACAGAATACGTGGAGCACCTTTCAACACAATCCCTAGATATTCAAAAGACAAGTACTGACCAAATGACACTTGCTTGCATTGATGGACATCTTTAAATAGAGCAGCTACACCTCCACCTCTCCTAACAGTCCTGCAGACACTCATGAAAGTAAAGTTAAGAGGGGCTGTTTCATTGAGGACCGTTGCACTGCAGCTATTTTCTAGCCATGTTTCATTTAGAAAATAAAATCCAGGTTGTTTGTGGTTATTAAGTCATTGATTAGAAATGATTTATTTTTTAGTGAGCAAATGTTTAAAAATGCTAACTTGATGGCATTGCATTTTGTCTCAACAGCAATATTAGTTTGATGTATAACAGGCCGCAGATTAGATGAGTCAGCCGTACGGCTTGAGAAGGCCTTAGACTTTCTATCACGTGATATTAGGAAGAATTATAAGGAAATAGCCAAACAAAACAAGTATTTTGTGTAACATTAAACCCAATATCTACTTCTGAATTAAATCGAATGAAATTCATTAATTTCTATCACTTAATTATGCAAGATTCCTTTTTGTGGTCATAATGGAATCTTGTAAACATTACTTTCATTCCGTGGATACTAATTAAAACACATTGACTCCTGGAAATAATAAGGAAATAAAACCTTTTGAGAAAGAAAACTAATTAATGCTGTTAATTACTACATATGATGTACATATGATACACAATGGGTAGGATTAGGGGTGTGGGGTAGATGCATACTCATATGACGCAAAACTGGGATGTATGCACAGCAAAGAAATATAAAACCTTCGTCAACAAACACACTTGTGAAACTCCTTTGGTGCCCCGAAAAACAAACTGCATCCACTGTTTACATAAAGCTGGGTTCTTTAGGAAGCTGAACAAAGTTATCTTTCCTTTACAACCAAAAACACACTTCTTTAGACATTCTTCCCGAGCGAGTCCCGTGAAGAGCTGCTGAATGAAGCGGGTTGATGGGCGCGCTCTTGCTCGGGTTGATGTGTGTGCGAGGAGTTCTTCCGGGAGAAATGCCAATATAGAGTTCACTCTCCTTTTACGTCATGGAAAAGCCACAACGAAAAAAACTCTACTTAACTTGTACGAACCCGGAAGTAAGATTTTGCACAGACAATACTCCGTCATACGGCCAAATTGTTTTTTGAAATTGTTCATGCTTAGCATGGAGAATCAAACCCTTTAACAGTGTAAACACCCCACTCTGCATGCATGAAACAGCATTTGTAACCCCCCCCCCCCCCCTTTAAAGAAAGAGTGTTTTAGAATGGATGCTGGTGAAACGGTATTTTAGTTTATGCTGTGGTCAGTGGTTTAGTGATTCTGAATGGTTCTGTTAGTAGTACAGTCAGGTCAAGATAGGGGTTTATGGAGGTTGGCGTCCTTCCTTGTGGTCCGTTGGCAGCTTGACTGTGCTTTTTTTTGTATTGAAAATGTTTTAAATTATTGATTGATTTATTGATTGTGTCATTATAAATATGTCATCTTAACAGCAAACACACACTCGTTCACATCCTCCTCTTCACTCTCTGAGGCAGAAGAAGTAGAGTCTCCTAAATCCTTTCTAATCTTCCTACTACTTGTCCGCTTGATCCTATCGACCTCCTCGACAGCAACCAATCTGGTTTCAGAAGTGGACATTCAACCGAGACTGCCTTACTCTCAGTTGTTGAAGCCCTAAGACTGGCAAGAGCGGATTTCAAATCTTCCAATACTTATCTTGCTGGATCTGTCCGCTGCTTTTGAAACAGAACACCCAGATTCCTCTTGTCAAAACCATTAATTGGGGAAAGGATCTCAGGAACTGCACTCTAGTGGTTTGAGTCTTACCTCTCCGATAGGTCCTTCAAGGTATCTTGGAGAGGTGAGGTGTACAAGTCACAACATCTAACTACTGGGGTACCTCAGGGCACAGTTCTTGGACCACTTCTCTTCTCTATCTACATGGCATCACTAGGTTCTGTCATTCAGAAACATGGCTTTTCATATCACTGCTATGCTGATGACACTCAACTCTACCTCTCATTCCATCCTGATGATCCGACGAAAGCTGCTTGAATCTCAGCATGTCTAACAGACATTTCTTGCTGGATTAAAAACCATCACCTTTAATGCAACCTTGCCAAGACAGAACTGCTTGGGGTTCCATCAAACCCATCGTTTCATCAAAATTTCACCATCCAGTTAGGCAAATCAACCATAACTCCTTCAAAAACAGAAAGAAACCTTGGAGTTATGATTGATGAATTTCTCAGACCACATTGCTAAAAAAGCTCCGGTCCTGCAGATTTGCTTTATTCAAAATCAAGAAGATCAGGCCCTTTCTTTTGAAACATGCAATACAACTCCTTGTTCAAGCTCTTGTTCTGTCCAGGCTAGACTATTGCAAGATTTCTGGCAGGCTTCCAGACAGTTCGTCAAACTTTACAATTACTCACTAAACGCGGCATCAAGATACTTTTTAATGAGCCAAAAAGAAAATGCCGTCACACAGACTGAGTTTATCAATCTGCACTGGCTACCCAATAGTGCTCGCATAAAATTCAAGGATTAATGTTGGCATACAAAACACCAATGGCTCTGCACCACATTTACCCAAATTCATTACTTCAGAGTTATGTGCCCCTAGAAGCTTGTGTTCTGCAAGTGAACATCGCTTTATTGTTCATCCCAAAGAGGCACAAAATCACTTTCTCTGACTTTTTCAAACTGTTTCCTCCTGGTGGAATGACCTGCCCAACTCAGTCCGAGCATCTTCAAGAATCGGCTGAAAACACATCTCTTCCATCTTCATTTAACCCTCTAACTCTAGCACTCTCTATTATAATTCTATTCTTTAAAAAAAATTATTTAAAAAAAACTTGCCCCTTTTAGACTTGTACTCTATTTATTTATTAACTGCTTGTTTTCTTAAAAAAAAAAAAAATAACTCCCCACCCCCACTTTTCTCCATCTTTTGCATTTCTATTTGTTTTCTTTTACTTATTATACAATTATAATTATGACTTCTGATTAACAAAAGCAAAAGGGCCTCTAACACTAGCTTGCTCTATTCTTCTTTTATTCTATCTGGTTTCTTTTTAATTATTATATGATTTTTAAAAACTGGTTACATGTACTGCATTGTCACAGCAGTTTACTAGAGAGAGAGAGAGAGAGACCCAGATGCAGAATGATCAAGGGAGAGGTTTATTGACAAGACAAGGATTAACAGGGCTGATGTGAGAGTCCAAACAGTAGGAAAGGGTAGTCTGCTGGTCCTTAATCAGACCTGGACAAAGTTTTGCTGGAGAACAAAGGAGATAGAGCAGCACCAGTCAACGAGATCAGGCAGCAGCTTGAGAAACCAGGGCTCGATACTTTGAGCTGTAGTGAAATCAGTCCAGTCAGATAGCCAGGTCTTGAGAACAGCAGCTAGGAGGGAATCAGGACACAGAACAGGAACGAACACAAGACTTAACACAACAACACAAGACAAGACCACAAGAGAGAACAAGCAGCAGCAAAATAAGACATTGACTACAAACTATGACTAGAAAGAAAATAACAAAGAGAAACAAATACAAACTGCAGAGAGCAAATAAAACAAAAGAATGAACCAAAAGGCAAATTCTAGGAATTGATAACTGGAATAAAAACTGGGCAAAGACAAAATCAAAAGAAAGAAAGAAACCAAACTAGAGGCTTGAGAAAACTAGAGCAAAAATAAAGACAGGAACTAGACTTGAGCAAAATAACAAAATCAAAGAAAACCTTATAAACTTCAAGATAAATAAATGAAAAGCTAGACTGAAATGGAGAGTAAAATATAACACTACTAATACAACTAGTTGACTGACAAGGATGTCTCTTACACACAAGGAATTAACGCAACGAACCAGCAGAGACACAAGGGAAAGTGGCACACTATAAAGTAGCAGAACACAAGAGGATCAGTTGGACACAATCAAGTAAACGAGGACTAGACTAGGACTAAACAAGGGGTGGGGTATCTGGAAACAAGGAGGCAGGGCAAGAGGAGCACATGGCCAACAAAAACAAAGACAAAGCCATGTGCTCAAACACAAGACAAACAAAGACACGTTAAACCAAGACAGAACAGACATGACTGTCAGGGCAGGGTCAGCTAACTGAGACTTGTTATAGCACTTGTATATTATTGCTCTTTTGTTGATTTTGGTTGCTTCCATTGTCCTCATTTGTAAGTCGCTTTGAATAAAGGCGTCTGCTAAATGACTATTTTTACATGTAAATGTAAGTTTCACTTTCAATAATCCGTGACCGACAGAGGAGCATCTTGGTGGCAGGGATTTAAATCTTTAACAAGACTCAAATTGACACAGGCAGAGTGTAAGACTGGATTTTTTCGATCAGGTAGATTACAAGTGATTTCAAAACATTTCAGTCGGTTTATGCAGGGTGGAGTGGGTGGAGAAGAGTGTCAGGAGTGATTTGTGATAGAAGAGTACCTGCAAGAGTGAAATGTAAAGTTGTATGTTGTATGTAAATGTTGTATGGCTTGGAGGTGGTGGCACTGACAAAAAGACAGGAGAAGGAGCTGGAGGTAGCAGAGTTAAAGATGCTGCGATTTTCTTTAGGAGTGACGAGGATGGACAGGATCAGAAATAAGCATACTAGAGGGACAGCACAGGTAGGATAGATTGTAGACAAAGTGAGAGGCAAGACTAAGATGGTTTGGGTATGTGCACAGAAGGGAGGAGAAGAGGAAGACCAAAGAGGAGGTCAGGGGTTAAAGCAAAAACAAAAAGTATTTTGACTGAAAATATTTCCTCAGGCAAACCACATTCCACAGCCATACCTGTCTCTTCTTGTAATTAGGAGCGCTTGTCCCTAAAACTTAGGAGCACCTTCTGATCAATAATCAAAAATTCTGATAAAAAATTAGCTTTTTTATTTTCTAATTTCTATTTAAAACAATATAATAAGTAGAATAAGACGAATAAGTTACCAATCATGAAATTAGTATTAATTATTGGTAACTACAGAGGTGGCACAGAATAACACAAAAGTGGCTTGTAGGTACATTTTCAGACGTTTAATGAGGCTCAGATGTGGCATGATTAAATTCATAGATTAATGTGGAGAGTAATGTTTTAAATATAAAATTTTGAATACAGAAATATTCAATGATTTAAATTACTGAAATTATACGCTAAAAATGAAACTAAATCCGCCAGCAAGTGGCTGCAAGTCACTGATTTCATCACTGAATCATTCATTCAATTGATGCGTTCGAACAGCTGAATCATTCCGGAACGAAGTACGTGACTGTCTTTATGAATGCGTAATCATGAATCACTGACTCACTAGATTCGCTCAAAAACGCACTTTCATTCATGAATGAAACACCGCTGTGTTTGATTTTAGAGATGCTCAGCAGCTGAGTTGTTACTTTATTTGGAACTATTTTCATTGATGAAATAGAGCAAAATCAGGCAGCACTTGTTTATTGAACTGTTGTATTAAATCAATATCACATTTGCTAACACTCTTAATAACTATTAAAGCCAACTTAAAAAATAGACGGGTTTATTATTTTTATGGTAGGTTTATTTTAACGTATAGCCAGACTATCAAATAAAAATCAATAAATATTTACAATCTAAAAAAAGATTTGCGTTTCAGTGAGTCAAATAGTATTTGATCCCCTACCAACCAGCAGGAATTTTGACTCCCACAGATTAGTTATGTGCACATGTGGAACACAGAGTAGTCCTGTCACTTTAAGAAGATACTCCTAATTTCAGCTCGCTGTGTGTATTAAAGACTTCTGTCCATAGAATCGTTATCTTCCATTCCAACCTCTCCACTACCATTAGCAAGACCAAAGAGCTGTCAAAGGTCATCAGGGACAAGATTGTACAAGGGCCTGGGAGCACAAGGCTGGAATGGGCTACAAGACCATCAGCAAGAAGCTTGGTGAGGAGGAGACAACTGTTGGTGCGATGGGGGGGGGTCGGAAGTGTGTCAGTAAAGTGCAAAACAACCATCAATCTGCCTCGGTCTGGAGCTCCGTGCAAGATCTCGCCTTATGAGGAAAGGGTGGTCATGATAAAGGTGAGGGATCAGCCCCAAACTACACTGGAGGAGCTTCTTAAGGCAGTTGGGACCACAGTCACCAAGCAAAACATTGGTAACACACTACGCTGCAATAGATTGAAATCCTGCAGTGCCAGCAAAGTCCCTCTGCTCAAGAAGTCACATGTACCAGCCCATCTGAAGTTTGCCAATGAACATCTAAATGATTCCGAGAAGGCTTGGGAGAATGTGCTGTGGTCAGATGAGACCAAAACTGAGCTCTTTGGTATTAACTCGACTCGCCGTGTTTGGAGGATGAGAAATGCTGACTATGATCCCAAGAACATCATCCCTACAGTCAAGCATGGAGGTGAAAACATTATGCTTTGGGGTAGGCTTGCCGCGATAGACAGTGTTGACAAGGCATAGTGTCAACAGGCTTTTCAAAATATTGCCAGATGTAACCGTGTTAAAGAAGATGTGCTATTCAGATCTAGAAGCGCTTTTCATTAACTGTAAGCCTTTCCACCCACCGCGGGAGTTTTGCTCATACATTCTCGTCAGTGTGTACATTCCTCCGCAAGCGCACGTGAGCTCCGCTTTACAGAATCTCGCTGATCAGATCACAGACACAGAACAACAACACCCGGACTGTGTTTTAATTATTCTCGGGGACTTTAATAAAGCAAAGTTCTCTCCCGTGAACTTCCAAAATACAGACAGCACATCACATGGCCCACCAGAGACAGTAATATATTGGATCACTGTTACACCACAATAAAGATTGCATATCACTCTGTTCCATGGGCAGTTTTGGGGCTCTCTGATCACTGTTTGGTTCTTATACCGACCTACAGGCAGAAACTTAAATCAGCTAAACCTGTATTAAGGACTGTAAAAGATGGACTAATGAAGCAGAGCAGGATTTACAAGCCTGTTTTGACTGTACTGATTGGAGTGTTTTTTGAAGCTGCTGCCACCGATCTGGACGAGCTCACAGAGACTGTAACTTCTTATTTCAGTTTCTGTGAAGACATGTGCATTACTACCTGGACTCATCTAACTTACAACAACGACTAACCATGGTTCACTGCAAAACTCAGACAGCTCCGTCAGGCCAAAGAAGATGATTACAGGAAGGGGGATAATGTCTTGTATAAACACACTGAATAAATGCACACTGGAAAAGGAGATCAGAGTGTCAAAGAGGAATTATTCTGAAAAAATAGGATTAAATTATCTTCCAGTGATTCAGCGTCAGTGTGGGAAAGTCTAAAAGAAATCACCAACTACCAGACACCATCCCCCAGCACTGCGGAGAATCAACAACTGGCAGACGATCTGAACGAGCTCTACTGCAGATTTGAAAAGACACCCCACACCCGCCCTGAACCCCTCTCCACACAACCATTCACACCTCCGGCAACCCCCCATTTCCCCCCTCCAGCACTCCAGATCACTGAAGATGATGTGTTTCCGAAGCAGAAAAGGAAAAAAAGGCACCAGCCCAGATTGTGTTACACCAGTCTGTCTGAAGTCCTGTGCTGACCAGCTGGCCCCCATCTTCACACTGGTCTTCAACAGATCACTGGAGCTGTGTCCCTTCATGCTTCAAACGCTCCACTATCATCCCCATCTCAAAGAAATCCAAAATTACAGGACAAAATGACTACAGGCCTGTGGCTCTAACGTCTGTTGTCATGAAGTCTTTTGAAAGACTGGTGTTGGCCCACCTGAAGGACATTACTGGATCCTTGCTGGATTCTCTTCAGTTTGCCTACAGAGCAAACCGGTCTGTGGACAATGCAGTTAACATGGGACTGCATTATATTCTGCAACATCTAGACAGACCAGGGACTTATGTTAGACCTGTTCGTTGACTTCAGCTCGGCCTTTAACACTATTATCCCAAACCTCCTCCTGCCCAAACTTACTCAGCTCTCCGTGCCCACCTCCGTCTGTCAGTGGATCACTAGCTTCCTGACAGACAGGCAGCAGCTAGTTAGGCTGGGAAAATACACATCCAGCACCCGTATGATCAGCACTGGAGCTCCTCAGGGTTGTGTTCTCACCCCACTGCTATTCTCCCTGTACACCAACGACTGCACATCTAAAGAACACACCCAAAGCTAAAGACCGCCAGACACACCCCCCCCCAGACCCAGAGACACTCCCCAAACACCCCCACCACCCACCCACCCACGACAACCCAGAACCCAAACAAGACAGACCACACCAGACGACACCACATAGACCCCATACAGAAAGACAACCCGACACAGACCACACCCACACTCAAGACCACAAGACAACAGACCAGACCCGACCTGCACCACACGACCACCGACACACAGACACACCGAGACTACCAAAGACCACAGACAACCACCACCCCACACCAAAAAAAAACTAACAAAAAAAAAAACAAAACCAACAACCCCCACACGACACACATACCCCACCGCCACAACATACAACACACAAACGCCAGACCAGACCAACAACCAAGAATACCAACACCCCAAAAGACACCCCCACTCTACCCACACCACCTAGACCAAGACCAATACACACGCGCAAATACACCACCATACACCACGCACTCCCCCGACTACCCCAACCTCGCAAGAACACACACACTAAAGACCCCACACCTCTCGATACACAAGACCTCACCCTAACTCCCAACAGACATCAAATACATACCATCCCCACAAAATACCACCCACCCCTACCCAAACTACACAACCACACCACCCAATAACCCCTGACACAACGACACACACATAACAAAATAACTCCTAACACCCACGAACACACACACGTCAACCCCATACACCAACATAAACCCTAAATAAACACACCAAATACACAAACACACCACACACACCCAACCCAAATACCGCACACCCCACATATACTACACACAGACACCACCCACCCTACCACGCACTCCCTGCTGTCCAAGCTCCGATATTTGCAAAGACCGACCCACACGCATCGTCCTCATTCATTACGGACGATCTGCTTACAGTTAGGATGTTTACAGCTGGCTGGCTGGTGCATTCTCACCAACCCTGAGCTTTAACACACTCAAAACTGTGGAGATGATGGTGGACTTCAGGAGGAACCCCCTGCTCTCCCCCCACTCACCTTCATGGACAGCACTGTGACTGCAGTGTAGTCATTCAGGTTCCTGGGCACCACAATCTCTCAGGACCTGAAGTGGGACACTCAGATAGACTCCATTGTTAAAAAGACCCAGCAGAGGTTGTACTTCCTTTGCCAGCTGAGGAAGTTCAACCTGCCACAGGAGCTGCTTAAACAGTTCTACTCTGCCATTATTGAGTCTGTCCTCTGCACTTCTATAACTGTTTGGTTCAGCTCAGCTACCAAATCTGACTTCAGAAGACTTCAGAGGGTAGTCCGGAGTGCTGAGCGAATCATTGGTACAACCCTCCCTTCTCTCCAAGAACTGTACTCATCCAGAGTGAGCAAAAGGGCTGGCAAAATCACTCTGGACCCCTCACATCCAGCCCACTCTCTCTTCGAACTGTTGCTTTCTGGTCGGTGCTACAGAGCACTGAGCACCAGTACAGCCAGGCATAAGAACAGTTTTTTTCCCTCAGGCAATCCATCTCATGAACACTTGACAATAACTGTGGAACACACAGCACTATTTATACACATAATATACCTGTACATACAACTGTCTATTGTTATATACCTGTACATACAATTGTCGATTTGTATATTTTTATTCCTTATTTACTTGATCTTTTTTTATCATCTGTGTTTTTTGTTCTGTCACTGTCATTCTGTTACACTGTGGAAGCTTTTGTCACGAAAACAAATTCCTCGTATGTGTAAACATACCTGGCAATAAAACTCATTGTGATTCTTCTTCTCTTTAGCCCAGAGGACACGGCGTCCGTGATTTCCAACAAGAATGTCACATTTGGACTCGTCTAACCATAGAACACTTTTCCACTTTGAAACAGTCCATTTTAAATGAGCCTTGGCCCACAGGACACGACGGCGCCATGTTCACATGTGGCTTCCTTTTTGCATGATAGAGCTTTAGTTGGCATCTGCAGATGGCATGGCAGATTGTGTTTACCGACAGTGGTTTCTGGAAGTATTCCTGGGCCCATTTAGTAATGTCAATGACAGAATCATGCCGATGAGTGATGCAGTGTCGTCTGAGGCCCGAAGACCACTGGCATCCAACAAAGGTCTTTGGCCTTGTTCCTTACGCACAGAGATTTCTCCAGTTTCTCTGAAACTTTTGATGCTGTTATGCACTGTAGATGATGGGATTTGCAAAGCCTTTAAAAATGTCAAATTGCATAGTATTCCACAATCTTTTTACGCATTCTTTCAGATTGGAGAGCCTTTGCCCATCTTTACTTCTGAGAGACTCTGCCTCTCTAAGACATCCCTTTTATGTTACAGACCTGATGTCAATTAACTTAATTAGTTGCTAGATGTTCTCCCAGCTGAATCTTTTCAAACTTTCTTTCCCTTAAGTTGGCAATAAACATGAGAAAAGTGTCCGTTATACAAGGTTTTGGTCATCGTTCAAATAGTAAAAGCTAGGACAGGAAAGGAATAAGGATAAAAGAGAACAGAAAATGTGAAGGATTGTGAGGGATTTGGCTGTCCTGATGGAGTTAGGTAGGTCATTCCACCAACAGGGTTCGGTGAAAGAGAATGTCCTGGAGAGCGATTTTGTGCCTCTCTGTAATGGGACCTGGAGCCACCGCTTGTTAATCGACCGCAGGTTTCTGGAGGGGATGTAGACGCTTAGGAGAGAGTGGAGGTAGGGGGGTGAGGAGCCCATGGCTTTTCTATAAGTAAGCACCACTTGAACTTGATGCAAGCTGCGACTTGTTTTTTTTTGCATAGCTTGTCAGAGAAATAAGGCTCTGTGTAGTAAATGTAGCTCCGTCTGAAAGCAGGTGATGGCGATTTACCACTAATCACAGAACTGGCTTTATTGACGAGATGTGCATGACAATCGCATTTGATTAATCGTGCAGCCCTAACGGCATAAAATTCAAAGGAAGTGTTGTTGAGGTTATAAGAGCATGGGAGGTATTTCCAGCTTTTGGAAATGAGGAGACACGTACCCCCACCTCTCCCAACCTGTTGTGGGGGGGTAAGTTGTCTTTACACTCGTAGGTCTTCACACAAGGAGGGCTAATGCTTCTGCTGACGCTTCTGCGCCACTGAACAAACTCCACCTAAATACAGAGCTAACTCACTTGAGTGAAAACAGCTGTCCACGCCTTTCTAATTAGCACAGCAAAGCCTATAGTGTGCAGTTGTCTCGAAATCTAAACTAAATGTGGTACAGTTTGCTACTTAAGCACAAATGTTCAGTTAGAAAAAAGTGTTTTTGTAAATTCTAATTACAGCTAATGGTAAACAACATGCACAATCAGCATAAACTTTTAAATAAAATAAGCTGTAAACGTATTAATCCTCCTAACTATCAGATATTTATTCTAAATTACGGAAACTGAAAACCGGTATTAAGCAAAACACTGACATGCTCTTGTCGTGTCCGCTGACAAATCGCTTTATTTGGTATTTGTTGGTATTTGGGACGTGTCCTAGAGAAAGCAAAGACTTAAGGACACGAGGTTCTGAGATTACAGGTTACACTTTCTTCAGATCTAGCATACATGTTGTTGGATTTGATGTTTATCTTGCTTTGTGCCAATAAACTGGTCTTAACTTGTTTTTGTTTCTTTTCACCTTAGACCTGATGGCGCTGAAAGAGAAGAGTCGAGAACTGAATGAAACAGAAGAAAAAAATCAGACTGAGAAATGTCATGATGATATGGCTGGGGAAAAATCTTTTAGTTACTCTCAGACTCTTAATAGAGAAACTACACAGCCTAAAGTCCAGATGAGAGTTCACACTGAAGAGATACCTTCCACCTGTCAACACTGTGGAAAGAGTTTCAGTAAAAAAAGAAGCCTTACAATCCACTTACGAATCCACAAACACAAACCTTATACCTGCAAACCGTGTCGGAAGAGTTTCAGACTAAAAGAAAGTCTTAAGACTCACTTGAGAATTCACTATGGTGAAAAGCTGTTCATATGCTTTCAGTGTGGAAAGAGTTTCAGTAAAATAAGGAGTCTGAATAGCCACATGAGAATCCACACTGGAGGAGGCCCTTTCACCTGCAAACAGTGTGGGAAGAGTTTCAGTAAAAAAAATAGTCTGAATAGCCACATGAGAATCCACACTGGAGGAGGTCCTTCCACCTTCACAAACCAAGTGTGGAAAGAGTTTCAGTAAAATAAAGAGTCTGAATAGCCACATGAGAATCCACACTGGAGGAGGCCCTTTCCCCTGCAAACAGTGTGGGAAGAGTTTCAAAAAAAAAAGTGTCTGAAAAGCCACATAGACTCCACACTGGAGGAGGTCCTTCCACCTGCAAACAGTGTGGGAAGAGTTTCAGTAAAAAAAAGAGTCTGAATAGCCACATGAGAATCCACACTGGAGGAGGTCCTTCCACCTGCAAACCGTGTAGGAAGAGTTTCAGACTAAATGGAAGTCTTAATACTCACATGAGAGTTCACGTTGGTGAAAAGCTGTTCATATGCTTTCAGTGTGGAAAGAGGTTTAGTAAAAAAGAGAGTCTGAATGGCCACATGATCGTTCACACCGGAGAGAAGCCTCACACCTGTGAACTGTGTGGAAAGAGTTTCAAACATAAAATAAGCCTTAAGCATCACATGAATATTCACTCAAGAGAGAAATATTTTAGATGTCATGTGTGTGAAACAAGTTTTGCTGACCGGAATCACCTTAAGAATCATGTACAAACTCACATTGGGGAGAGGCCTTGCATGTGCCATCACTGTGGAAAAAGTTTCACAAACAAAGCATATCTTCAGTCTCACATAAGATGTCACACAGGAGAGAAGCCTTTCACCTGTCCTCAGTGTGGAAAGAGCTTCACGGTTAAAGGAAACCTTAAGGTGCACATAAAAATTCACACTGGAGAGAGGCCTTACAAGTGTGTTCAGTGTGAAAAGGGTTTTAAAATGAAAGGGCACCTTAATGTTCACATGCGACTTCACACTGGAGAAGGCCCTTTCACCTGCAAACTGTGTGGAAAACGTTTCAGTCAAAAGGAAAACTTTGATGGCCACATGAGAATGCACTCTGGAGAGAAGCCGTTCATATGCCCTCACTGTGGAAAGAGTTTTACACTGAAAAAGAGACTTACAACCCACTTGAGAATTCACAGTGGAGACAATCCTCACACCTGCAAAGTGTGTGGGAAGAGTTGCAAATCAAATGCTCGTCTGATGTCTCACATGATCGTTCACACTGGAGAGAAGCCTCACACCTGCAAACTGTGTGGGAAGGGATTCAAACATAAAATAAGCCTTAAGCATCACATGAGTACTCACTCAAGAGAGAAATGTTTTAGATGCCATGTGTGTGAAACAAGTTTTGCTGACAGGAATCACCTTAAGAATCATGTACAAAATCACATTGGGGAGAGGCCTGGCATGTGCCATCACTGTGGAAAAAGTTTCACAAACAAAGCATATCTTCAGTCTCACATAAGATGTCACACAGGAGAGAAGCCTTTCACCTGCCCTCAGTGTGGAAAGAGCTTCACGGTTAAAGGAAACCTTAAGCTGCACATGAGAGTTCACACTGGAGAGAGGCCTTACAAGTGTGTTCAGTGTGAAAAGGATTTTAAAATGAAAGGGCACCTTAATGTTCACATGCGACTTCACACTGGAGAGAAGCCTTACAAGTGTCCTCAGTGTGACATCAGTTTCACATATCACATAAGCCTGAAACAGCATTGTGCAAATATTCTGGAAAGGAGAGTCCTCGTTTCCCATGTGACCAAAGTTTGAATCATGCATTCACTCTGGAGAAGACAGTTTCAATTGTGATTGTGTACTAAAACAAGCAACTTACAAATATATGAAAAGTCATTTAAATGTGACCCTGTTTGTGTTCTTTGTCAAATAAAATAAAAAGTACCCTTACAAAAAGTTTGTTCATGACTGTTATTAATATACTGTTTTTAGGCTAAAAATAAGAATAGATAGTAAGAATTATCGCCTCCCTTTAAAATGATTACATTGTTTTGCTAAAATGAAGACGGACACAGTTTTTGTTTTATCCAGCTGTATTTACTGTAGTATAAATAGCTACAGTTTAGTTTAAACAAATCTATCAAAGTAAGTGCAAATACTGTATGTTGCAATTAACAACAAAAAAAAGGTACAAAAGATTTATTTTTGGTAAGTACAGAAATGGGGGGTGTGAGTGATAATTCAACATTGTTGTTAATGCTGCTTGATTTTGTTTCTGTTTGTTCTCCCTTATCTTAATAGATAGATAAAGTAGGATGTAAATTGGAGTAGTATTTTTGTATTATTCAAAATGGTCTGATTGTGATTTGGTATTGGTAAATACTGAGGGTAGGATCTGATAAGCCTAGGGCTTCTACCTATCCCTTTTCCAACAGGTTCAGTATGATGTTAAAATTGTTTCGTTGATTTTACAGCGTTTATTTGTTATTCATTTGTATATTTTGTGTTTTTCCTTATTTTTTTTAATAGTTCGAAATAAATTTCATTCATTCATACAAGCGGCGATCATCAGGGTCCAAGCACAACCCATTGGGCAATTGCTGTTGAAAAGACAACAAAAAACAGGTCAAATATGCAAATCCATCTGATGTCAAAAACCTGAAACGACATTGATTTGATGTAAATTTAACGTCAAACAAATTGGCCTACTTAAACATTAAACCAGTTTCATTGTAGGATTACCTTCCTAATTTCACCTAGTTACCACTGGAAGAATTTGCTTTTCAAAGTGAATTTAAAATGAAGTTAAAGCATCAGTGACTAATATTTGACGTCAACGTAATATCAAGTTGTCCACTGGGAACCGCCTTGTGTAGAGGATACAGTTATGTTCCAATGGCCATGTCTCTTTTCAAACATAATACTAGTAGGCCTATTTAAGTGTCTTTCTATGGAAGTATTATTTTATGTACCATATCACAATAGACAAATCATATTGTCTCTTCATTTTAACTGGACTATAATATATCCAATCATGTCTGACAACCTGACAACTGTTTTCTGAAATTATGATGTATAAATATGAAGGTATTTTGGAGATCACCGATTTCTTTGAAAACTGATCTGTTGAACCATTTACACCGATTTGAAACTACACGATCTAAAATAATTTGTTGTCTTGTGCCTTCCTCAGGTGGACAACATTAGTGTAACGTCCTTCATCTCTTATTTCTATTGATATAAATTGCTGACAATCAGGGCATCAGAAATTCATGAATGTTGGCATGAGTACACTTGAAAGCAGCAATATGTAGGCTACTGCAATAAAAAGAGGCAACCTTTTAGCTGAACAGCAATTAATAAATTTATGTCATGCAACTTGACAAACTATTGTAATATTATTTGGATATATTAAAATGAAGGTAACATTTAATGATATTTAAGTTTTTTTTTTGCATTTTGCTACAAGTCATTATTCTAAACCATTTACACTGATTTCAGTTTATGTGGGTTGATGTGTCATTCACATTGATATTTACAGATGATCCCTGAGAAATTGGTGAAACACATAAAAAATCTGCGTACACAATGCCAGTTATCTGATCCCTTCTGAGTATTATATATGTGAACTACAGACATCAGTTGGTACATTTACATGTAAAGCAAAGGACAACAAAAATAAGTATATGAAACACACAGCTTTCACCTCCGTAAACATTTACCCCTGTAAGAATTTATTTGTTTTTCAGAGTGATGGAACCTGATAGATGATTTCTCATCTTGTGTTTCCCACTAGTGGACAACATTAGTACAACATGTTGTAGACCATCGGCCATTTTGAGTGGGCAAAATCTTATTTTTCCATCTCCTCTTAAACCACGTGACTAATTCACACAAAATTTTGCATGTATCTATAGACATTAATGACAAAGTTATCAAAATAATTTTAGTCAAACCATTTATAAAGTATACACCAATATTTTGTAGCCACGTTAAAGTACTTATTATAGTGCCACCCAGTGTTGGGTAAGTTACTTTCAGTGTTAAAAGTAAGTAATTAGCCTTATAGTTTTAAATCAACAATAATACTTAAACATTTTAATAAAAAATGTATCCTTCGCTCAACAAATAGAATTACTCTGCAAAATATCTGAATAGCAAAATAGCTTAAAGGGGTCAGCGGATGCCCATTTTTCACAAGTTGATATGATTCTTTAGGGTCTTAATGAAAAGTCTATAACATACTTTGGTTAAAATTTCTCAAAGGTAGTGTAAAAAACACCCTTTACCTTGTTAAAATCAGCTCTTTTCACAGCAGTCCATTTTGTTGCAACATAGTTGGACAGAGGAATACGAGGCATGTTTAAGTATGGACACTGCAATCACCGTGACAATGTAATTCAAACCAAATCATTTACAGATGTTTGCACAAAGAAAATGTATTTAATCAGATCCTTCATTAATTGTAAATGTACGTATGTAATTTATAGGCTTCAATGACCTCGTAACTGTTTTTCTATGTGGGCCAGACTAGGCATAGACTGCAAGATCACAAAAATGCAATTCGTACAAAGATTACCCCATGGCAGTACATTATGCATCTGTACATGACTCAAATCCGTCTACTTTAAGAATCACTGGTTTGGAAACTGTAACTGGATCTTTTAGAAAGGGCGATAGATTACAAAGACTCTTACAAAGGAAAGCCTTTTGAATTTTTCAGCTAAAAGCCTCTATTTTTCCTGGTTTGAATGAGGAATTAGATTTAACTCCATATTTGTGAAATGATTATCATTATGATTATTGTTGGTATCAAGATATACAGTATCTCACAGACGTGAGTACACCCCTCACATTTTTGTAAATATTTTATTATATCTTTTCATGTGACAACACTGAAGAAATGACACTTTTGCTACAATGTAAAGTAGTGAGTGTACAGCTTGTATAACAGTGTAAATATGCTGTCCCCTCAAAATAACTCAACACACAGCCATTAATGTCTAAACCGCTGGCCACAAAAGTGAGTACACCCCTAAGTGAAAATGTCCAAATTGGGCCCAATTAGCTTTTCTTTAAATTAGCAAATTTTCTCTCCCCGGTGTCATGTGACTCATTAGTGTTACAAGGTCTCAGGTGTGAATGGGGAGCAGGTGTGTTAAATCTGGTGTTATCGCTCTCACTCTCTCATACTGGTCACTGGAAGTTCAACATGGCACCTCATGGCAAAGAACTCTCTGAGGATCTGTAAAAAAGAATTGTTGCTCTACATAAAGATGGCGTAGGCTATAAGAAGATTGCCAAGACCCTGAAACTGAGCTGCAGCACGGTGGCCAAGACCATACAGCGGTTTAACAGGACAGGTTCCACTCAGAACAGGCCTCGCCATGGTCGACCAAAGAAGATGAGTGCACGTGCTCGGAGTCATATCCAGAGGTTGTGTTTGGGAAATAGACGTATGAGTGCTGCCAGCATTGCTGCAGAGGTTAAAGGGGTGGGGGGTCAGCCTGTCAGTGCTCAGACCATACGCCGCACACTGCATCAAATTGGTCTGCATGGCTGTCGTCCCAGAAGGAAGCCTTTTCTAAAGATGAAAGCCCGCAAACAGTTTGCTGAAGACAAGCAGACTAAGGACATGGATTACTGGAACCATGTCCTGTGGTCTGATGAGACCAAGATAAACTTATTTGGTTCAGATGGTGTCAAGCGTGTGTGGCGGCAACCAGGTGAGGAGTACAAAGACAAGTGTGTCTTGCCTACAGTCAAGCATGGTGGTGGGAGTGTCATGGTCTGGGGCTGCATGAGTGCTGCCGGCACGGGGGAGCTACAGTTCATTGAGGGAACCATGGGGAGCTACAGCTCATTGAGGGAACCATGGGGAGCTACAGTTCATTGAGGGAACCATGAATGCCAACATGTACTGTGACATACTGAAGCAGAGCATGATCCCCTCCCTTCGGAGACTGGGCCGCAGGGCAGTATTCTAACATGATAACGACCACAAACACACCTCCAAGATGACCACTGCCTTGCTAAAGAAGCTGAGGGTAAAGGTGATGGATTGGCCAAGCATGCCTCCAGACCTAAACCCTATTGAGCATCTCAAGGTCTCTAACATCCACCAGCTCCGTGATGTCTTCATGGAGGAGTGGAAGAGGACTCCAGTGGCAACCTGTGAAGCTCTGGTGAACTCCATGCCCAAGAGGGTTAAGGCAGTGCTGGAAAATAATGGTGGCCACACAAAATATTGACACTTTGGGCCCAATTTGGACATTTTCACTTTTTGTGGCCAGCGGTTTAGACGTTAATGGCTGTGTGTTGATTTATTTTGAGGGGACAGCAAATTTAACACTCTACAATGTTAACGTAGTGATTGTACAGCTTTTGTATAACAAGTGTCATTTCTTCAGTGTTGTCACATGAAAAGATATAAAATTTTACAAAAATAGTTGTGGATACTGTTATATATATATATATATATTATATAGATATATATATATTTGTACCTGACACACTCTGAAGAAGACTGCATGGCTGAAATGCATCAGTGTGCAGTGTTTTAGTCACTTTTTAATGTTTCTAGAGTGAGCCATGTTTGAATAAACATGGCTTTTTATCATTTTGGAACTGGAAGAAGTGCCTTGGTTCCGTAGTTTCTATAGATATAATTTTGAACCCTACCAAAGAGCACCTGCTGGGACTATTAAACGGTGGTCCTTTCAGCAAGTAGCGCTCCAAGATGTTTTCCTTGATTATTTAGTTCCGGTCAATTATCATGGAGGTGTATTCTGAAAGAGATTCAAGTGTTACGAAGCTCCTGCAAGGCATATGGATATATATTTATATGTATAATATTGTAATATCTTCGAAAACACATTTAAGATGTTTATCCTTGTTCAAATATGTAGAAGTTTACACATTGTGTACTGTAGTTTTTGCAGTTTTCGGGAACTTTTTGGAGGAGTGTTTAGCTTACTGCATAGCTATGTACCTGCACACATAGCGAGGGCAAAAAAATTAACTATTTTACAAATGTTTAGCTAACCGCTTCAGGCTCTCCTTTCCATAGCAGGTTGAGGTTTTCCAGTGGGTGGTCTTAAACCTGCCTTGCAGAAGTCTGTCCTTGCGCCTGTCCCTGTTTGTTACTGTCCGGCAGCCTATCCCACAGCCGGACAATGTCAGCGGCTTCTTTCTCTGAGCTCGACGACCTTCTTTTGTGGCGTCCATCTTCAGGATAGACCCAAAGACAGAGGTGACCCTGGCTTTGAGCTCGTCATACCGAGACCGGACCTCCTCTGCGTGGACATAGAGGAGCCACTTGTGGTTGGTGGAGGTGTGACGAGCCGTGTGGTGGTGCCCTGGAAGCGGTCACACGCAGCGAGGTATTGCAGTGACCTCTCCATCCAGTCCTCACTATGCTGTTCGCACAGTTTGTGATACAACACGGAGATGCTGTTGCCGAGAGAGCGTCTCTCATCAGCTTCACCACATGTATATCACAAGAGAGCCCACTGTGGGGTTTCAGTCAGGGCTGTAGTGCTGGCCGCACACTTTTTTTATGTAGGATATTCCAGTTCAACCGCAACGAAACTAATCATAGGCCATTTTGTGGACATTACACAAATGAAAATGACACCTAAATAATAATAATAATAAAACAAAATTTTTCACACAATTTTATTTTTAAAGGGCCAGCAGAGAAGGCCCTGCTGACCCAGACGGCGCACAACTGTATGTATGTATGTATTCAATAATATCGATCGACGAGAGAGAGGAGAGAGAGAGATGACAGTTGTGTGTAGCTGCATCTGCACATCTCTCTGTACAAACAATTACTTCAAAAACAGTGATTTTACCACCTCGTTGCTGGGGAAAATAATGTAGCGATCTAGTATCTAGGCTATTTTATTAATGAAAATCACGGGGAAGCGTTGACAACAAGTTTATGTGTGTGCGCAGCGCAATCTGCGATCTCCGACCTCTCTCTCTCTCTCTCTGTGTGTGTTGTGTGTGTGTGTGTGTGTGTGTGTGTTGTGAGGGTGGTGATGCGTGTGGTAGTGTGCATCAATTAAAGAAGGCATTTAATATAGAACGGTGACAAACGGACTGGGATACCTGTGCATTTAAACGGGTTTACGGCATACTGCAGCCAAGCAGCATCCAGTATGCAGACAAACATGGAATAAATCTATATTATATATTTATATATAGTTAAAAAAAATATTAAAAAATGGGGCTTAAGCTTTCTGATATTGGGCAAACATATTATTAGGTCATATGGGATCTGGAAAACAAAAATAACAAATAAAAAACCTAAATGGCATCTAAAAAATCAAAATTAACAGAAATACGAAATATTCAGAAAAAACAAGTGCAATGTCACCTTTCTTTATCTATCACTTTTCACAATACTATTGTTGTGCAAGCAATTTGACACATTTTAATAATAACGCAGGATCGTCAAAATGTAAACGAAGTGGAAGAACACACCTCTGATTTATATGCTAAATACAAACATATCTTTTAAAAAACTGTGCCTTGGTAGTCATGAAACTAAAACATTTAAAAACTCAAGTGAAAAATTATTTCAGATCAAATATTTAAAAGTTTAAACAAACTTAATATGTAAATTAGTACTAGTACTCATTTTAGCATGACATAAAAAAATCCTCGGGAATTCAAGGATAGTCTGGCAGACATTTTTAACTTGTAAAGACGGGCGCTAATTGATGAAGAACTAGATGTGTGGAGCTATGTAATATAAATATAACAACATATCAGGTTGTATTTTATTTTATTTTTGCTTGCCAAGACTGGCCGGTTGTGGGGATGGGGAAAGAAGGGTTGATACAAGTTGTTCTTTGTTACTGGAAAAGGTTGAAAAGTTATAAAGAATGTTAAAAAAAAATAATAATCTTACTGACCTCAAACTTTTGAATGGTTGTGCAAATGTCTAATTGTTGATATTTTTTTAAATATAATTGTATAAAATTCTATATCTACATGTACATATTAGTATTATTAAAATGTGTACATCCACATTTGAGCATCTCCAGATGTAATTCATTATGTTTTTTGTTTTTTCCAAAATTAAAATAAATTATAGTTTGAACACATTTGAACATTTGTATAACTGTATAAATATCCATTTTAAAAAAATAAAATAGTTAAAAATGCAAGACTGAAAATATAATTTTGTAATAAAAGATTGTAATAAAATATTACATAAAATACACGGACTATATACATTTGAAAAAGCTTTAATTTAAATTGTGAAAGCTCCCAGACATCAGGTGTGGAGAGGTCCATGTTATCCTGCAGGAAAGGGTGAACCAAAACACACACAAAACAATATCAAAACAGAATTAGCTTGGAGTTATGGTTAAAGAGAAACAACAGAATCTGACTACAAACAAACGTATCACCTAATACTTACCGTGCGTTCTCATCCTGTAGAAGCAATTCTACCACAAAAAAAAAAAAGTGAATATATTATTCATAGAGAAAGAATAGCATGATTACAAATTGATCACTTAACACCTACCTAGCAGGCTCAGTTCCCTGGGGGTTGAATTCATTCTACAATGAAAACATTTTTTCCATATCGTAAACAAATATTACTGCCTCATTACACAAATCATTCAAGGCCTACCTGGCAAGTGAAAGCACTCCGCTGGAGGCTGGTGGAGTGTCACCTGGCTTTCCTCCCCTTCTTCAGGATCGTCCAGGTGGGACACCATCGGAACCGGAGGGTTCTGTGCTCGTAGTTTTTTGAGCTGGTCTACACTGACCATCAGCTGTAGCTTCCTAATGTGGGTTTTCACCTGCTTTGCCTAAAGAAACAGATTAATCTAAAAACACATCCACAAAAACAAGCATGCTAGTTTGAGACAAGACTTACTGTGAGTTCTGAATGGCCCGATCTGAAGTGCCGTTTAACGCTGTTGTAAACGATGCTGCACTCGGGACATCTGACGTCACGTAGCTGGACCCGACCCCTGTTGGGTAGCTGGACTCCTCACTGTTGTTCATGCTGTGTTGTGACCTCAGGTGGTGCCTCAAGTGGGAAACATTTGCAGGACAATGTGGGCATTTGACCTGCATCTCATTTTACCTGCATCTTTGAAGTAGAATAGAAATGTAAAGTTAGCTTTGAAATGTATACAAACATGCACAACTCTCAAAATAATTAAATTCATTTAATTACATTTTAAAAAATGTATATGCATACTTACTTTAATAGCAGGGTGTAAACCTGCTATTTAAAAAAACATTGCAATTCTGCGATGCAAGAGGAGGATCCTGAAGACGAGGTCGGCCTCCTTGGGTGCTGTCCGAGTGGGTCAGGTGACCAGAAAGCTCCTCTCCTCTCTCGGAGATGAAGAGAATTATGCCCCCGCAAAGGAGGCCTTAGAGGCTCCTGTGCAGCCCTCCTCACCCGGTGAGCCCTCCGGTGAATAAGCTGGGTCACAGAGAAGCCCTCCATCAGTGTTGAGAAGCCCTCCACCTCTTGGTAGCTGCGTTCCTGTGTTTCCGCTGGAAAAAAGCACCCGCAGATCCCAGTCATGTGTCTGTGCTGAGTGAGTCTGACACTTCTTTTGCCGTTATTTATTTTTTCTTTTGCAAAATGCTGTCTTTGCTCTTCTTCTTTTCTTTTTGTGTGCAGACGAGATCATGGAGGAACACAGGCGCCACCTGGAAGGCCCAGACCCCAGCTCCAAGCTGAAGGAAAACATTGGCGGTCAGATCTACCTGTAACGAGACGTCAACAGAGTGAGGATCCATCTGCAGCTTTAAACAGGCAAGGTCAGACACCAGCAAACACAACGGAGGAGAGAAGCCAAATCGTTTGTCAGGGATGTGCAAAAGGGTCGGGGCAGGCAGCAAACAATCAGTAGTCAAAGAACAATAGCAAGAGTTCGGGAATCAACAGAGAGGCCAGACACGGAAAGAAAACATTGCATAGACAATGTTTCCTTGAATGTCTCTCTTTCTCCAGCACTGGTGCTGTTTCTTCCTCTTCCTGCAGCTCACCAAGCAAGTCATCCAGACTTTGGAGCTCATCATTGAGTTCTTGATGATCAACCAGGTTATCCAGCTTCATAAACGGTTCTTGGAGTTCTGAATCACTCATGGTGATCGGCAGAAACACAAACAGACAGAAAGACTCACAACAACGATGGACAGATACGACAGCTACAGATGTAAACAGAGAGAGAGAGAGAGAAAGAGCGAGCGAGCTACAGAGAGACAAGTACAGGTTAACAAGACAGACGTGGTGTGCTTCTTAAAAGTTCCCATTTGGTTTTTGTTAGTGTGTGTGTGTGTGTGTGTGTGTGTGTGAGTGTGTGTGTGTGTGTGTGGTGTGGTTTTTTGTGTGTGTGTGTGTGTGTGTGTGGTGTGTGTGTGAGTGTGTGTGTGAGAGTGTGTGAGAGAGTGATTGTGTGTGTGTGTGTGAGAGTGTGTGTGGGAGTGTGAGTGTGTGTGTGAGAGAGAAAGTGTGTGTGTGAGTGTGTGTGTGTGTGTTTTGTGTGTGTGTAAGTTTGTGATTGGTGTGTGTGTGTGTGTGAGTGTGTGTTGTGTGAGTGTGTGTGTGTGTGAGAATGTGTGTGTGTGTGTGTGTGTGTGTGTGTGAGTGTGTGTGTGTGTGTGAGTGTGTGTGTGTGTGTGTGTGTTTTGTGTGTGTGTGTGTGTGTGTGTGTGAGTGTGAGTGTGTGTGTTTGGTGTGTTTGTGTGAGTGTGTGTGTGTGGTGTGTGTTGTGTGTGTGTGTGGAGTGTTGGTGAGTGGGTGGGTGATGTGTGTGTGTGTGTGTGTGTTTTTTTTGTGGTGTGGTGTGTGTGTGGGTGTGTGTGTGTTGTGTGTGTGTGTTGTGTGTGTTGTGTGTGTTGTGTGTGTTGTGTGTGTTGTGTGTGTTGTGTGTGTTGTGTGTGTTGTGTGTGTTGTGTGTGTTGTGTGTGAGTGTGTGTGAGTGTGTGTTGTGTGTGTGTGTGTGTGTGATGTGAGTGTGTGTGTGTTGTGTGTGAGTGTGTGTTTGTTGGTGTGTGTGTGTGTGTGTGGTGTGTGTGAGTGTGGTGTGTGTGTGAGTGTGTGTGTGGTGAGTGTGTGTGTGTGTGTTGGTGTGTGTGTGTGAGTGTGAGTGAGTGTGGGTGTGTGTGTGTTGTGTGTGTTGTTTGTTGTGTGGTGTGTGTTGTGTGTGTGGTGTGTGTGTGTGTGAGTGTGCGGTGGTGTGTGTGTGTGTGTGTGTTTTTGTGTGTGTGGGTGGTGGTTTGTGTGTTTGTGTGTGTGTCAATGTGTGAGCCTGATGTAAGTGTGTGTTGTTGAGTGTGTGTGTGTGTGTGTTTGTGTGTGGGGGTGAGTGTGTGTGTGTGTGTGTGTGTGTGTGTGTGAGAGTGTGTGTGTGTGTGCGTGTGTGGTGAGGGTTGTGGTGTGTGTGTGTGTGGTGTGTGGTGTTGTTGCGTGTGTGTGTGTGTGTGTGTGGTGTGTGTGGTTGTGTGTGGAGCGCGAAATAACGGAGCTGTTGGAAAGCTGCAAATTTGAAGGACCTGAATAAGATGGAAAAAAAATATTCAAGATTTGAACTCCTGTACCTGTTTACCGTATTTTGTTCACTACAGTGTTGCTTAGATTGGGCCATTTTTCGACTGGTTTTGAGTTGTACCACGTGGGATAAAATGGGCTTGGACAGGTGGCATTTTGAGATTTCTGTTGTGCCCTTTTATTTCTTTAAGGCAAATGACAGACATGGAAAATAGTTTAGAACGTAGCCTTCTTTAGAGAAGAACACCTAACCCTTTATTATGACATATTGAAAAATTGTGATGAGCCACAATATTGTTGTCGCTATGAATTAATTTGTATGGTTTATTATTGGTAAGATTTGTGTGTTGACTATATAATTTTGTGTGGATTTTGAACAATTGCTGGAAAACAAACCAATCTGGCGACACTGTTCTTCATCTGAACATGTATAAATGGCTAGTGTTGTGAGCTACTGTAATATGGGTAACCGAAAACACATCATAACTAAAAATCATACAATCTCCTATGATATTACATAGCATGATTATATGTGGAATTTTAATTTTAATTTTATTTAATTAGCTAACTTAGCTAGCCTACTATACATTTGGTGCAGCAAGTTATATTTTTATAATGTCTACTGTCATTTAATGCTTTACGAAACAGTTCTAAAGGTTCTAAACACAACTTGACCTGCACACCAATATCCCAGTTTGTTTGGGTCCATAAAATTTAAGGATTGTTCCCATCTGTATGAATTAACTGTTCCTAACTATAACCGAGGGCGCATCGCAGGTGGATTCATTGGGATCGCGCTTTATAATGACGTCAGCACCACTGATTGACTGATTGATTTATTAATAAATAAATAATCAATCAACAAACGAATACATAAATAGATAAATAAATAATAGGTTGATTGCATCGCATTGATCTGATTAATCATTGTTTAACACACATTAATCACAGCACATTAAATACGTTTATCATCATCAACAAGCCTCCGACAAAAATACCAGCATTACCGCTGAACGCTGTTTCACAGACGGCACTTTGATATCAGACAGCGAGAGATTTTTTAAATCAAAAATCAGCATGAGAGCATGATAAATATGACCTGGGGGCCTGCCATAACTAATTTATTGTACGTTAGCCTTTTCTTTTTGATTCCTATTTATCGTAGTCTTGACCCGTACACAGCAGACAACAGTCTGCTTACCTACATGTCAAATTTCAACGCCGTGGCTCCGGTCAGAAGTCTGTGGGAATCCAACAAAGGGGTACCCAGTACCTAAAAAAGTAGACCAAGGGGTCCTGACCAAACGTCCATATGTGACGAGTTGGGAGTGAGAACGTGTTGCATAAACAGCACTCGTGTGATATTACCCTCGCCGCTTGTGTGATATCGTTTATCATGTGACAGAAATATCTATATCCCCAATATCTGGAATTTTAGGGCATAACTGCACTTATGGAGTATATTTGTCAGCAGTCAACTGTATGAAATGTAAGATGACGTACAGGTCTGGGGTGCGTTTCCTGCGTTAAAGGTCACATATTTTACACCTTTCTGGAGTTTTATTTTAAGTCTTGATGTCCTTAAGAATATATATTTGTGCTATAAGTACCAAAAACCATCTCAGTATATTTTTACAGCTCTGCTGAGAACAGGTCGATTTTGGCCTGTCTAATTAATATTCATGAGCCTCTCTTCTGATTGGTTTTGACAATATGGGACCTTCAAAATATTTATTTTCATAACTGATTAATTAAGTTAACGCATTAAACTGACAGTCCTAGTATGTATATACATCCTTTTTATACAATTATCTTTACACGGACTGTAAGCACCTTCTCAAACACTTCTGAAGCATGCTTTTAGTTTATGTTTGCTGACAGACACAGTGTTTCCCACAGACTGCGTTCTCTCCGCCAGCAGGAGGCGCTGCTGGAGCGGGAGATATAGCGGTTTCCCCGGTAACGGCTGTATCAGCGCTGCGCTCACAAACGCTACTTCAGGCATTACAGGAAAGAAAAGATAAAAATGACATCGAAGCTTTTCTGAAGACGGTCGGTTCTTTTCAAAGATACATTCATATAAAAACACCAGCGCTGCATGCAGTGTGTTTATTCAAGGAAGTATAAGCCTTTTTGTGGTCAGTTTTGATACAGTGACGAGCCGCCACAAATAACTGAATGTATGGGAAGCACTGGACACGGCTATAAGTCAAATGGCCAAGTGATAACAACAATAAGAGTTCACACACATTACACAGCCTGCTGAGTGCACTGCCACGAGCGATGACAGGGTGGAGGATATTGTCGGCCCCTCAGACACAGCACTGATATCAAGCCCCCTTTCGTCCAGTTGTAAGTATTTAGTTATTTTAAATCTTTTATAATAGGAAGATCAGGAAACTGGAATGTATCCCCTATTGAGAATATCACAAATCACTTCACACTTGCTTACATTTGGATATAAGCCAAAAGCTTTTGAAAAAAATGTATGTATATATATATATATCAGTGGCATTGATAGCGCTGGGAATCTGTGATTTATTCTTTGAATCAATCCTTTATCTTATCATTTGAAGGTCTTTTTTTGTATGCAAATTTCTTCTTTGTTTTACCGTCTGAACGGGACTTTTATTTTGGTGTGGTGACGTGACGTCATAAGGCTGCGCCTCCAGCATCTGAGATTCTGCTGAAGAAAGGTTTGTTTTACAACAAACAGAACAACAGAAAAGGTGCGTCTCATTTTCTATTTCAGATACATTTTGTTCTTTTGAACTTTCTATTTATCAAGGAACCCTGAAAGGTGTTGTACACTGATGATAGTTTGTGAGGCTGGGGAAGGCTTAGCTTCTTAGACCTCTAATGATTTTAATCAAAGGCTGCCTGCATGTTAACAAACCCCCATAATTTGTAAACTAGGTTGTCTGGAAATAAATGTAATTGTTTTGTAATTTTTATATTGTCATATTTTTAAATACTTTATTTTAGGTTTTTAGTAATTAAAATTTTGTTACATAGCAAAGTTTATTTTGTGTAATTTATTTGTAATATAAAAGTACAAAATGTTGGGCCAAATTGTGCAGCCCTACAAAGAAGCACAACAAACCTGGGGCCGGATTCACAAAACATTCTTAAAGGGGTCATATGATATGATTTCAATTTTTCCTTTCTCTTTGGAGGTGTTACAAGCTCTTGGTGCATAAATAAGGTCTGTAAAGTTGCAAAGACTAAGTCTCAAATCCAAAGACATATTCTCTATAAAAGTTAAGAGTCAACCACACCCCCCTAAAACGGCTTCGTTCTAACACGCCCCCACATATCTACTTCACTATTTGGGAATATTTGCATAACGCCGCCCAACTGTTCACTCGTGCAAAGAAAGAAGGTGTAACTTTATTTCACTGTAGTAATTGTTTTGCTTGCTGCCCCGCCGAACAAATACATTAGACAGATTGGGTGAGAAAATGGAGGGGAACCGTATGTTCATTGGTACCTTACTCGATCCAAAGAGGGGGGGAAAAATAGAATGGGGAAAAATGCTAACAAGAAAATCCAATGAGAAAAAAGCAAAAGAAAAAAAGTCTCCTACACTCGAACAAGCGAGGGTTCAAAAGAACCTCTCGGGTGAAACCCAAGAGTGCTAAAGTAGGATCCCCCAGCCTCGGCTACGCTCTCTCCCGGCCTCGCTTGCTCTGGACATCCACCCCCCCTCACTACGGGGAGCCCGCGGAGGCGAGGGGACCCTTGGATCAGGACGCTCAGCACCTACCAGCATAAAAAAGCGAAAACAACGACATAAGAGATCGCAGTAGAAGCTCGCAAGAGCGGCGAAAAACAGGGTCGCAAGGGAACGTCCCTGAGGGCTCATGTCATAGTGATTACGGGGGCTCGGTTGGGTCACCGCGAGCTATCAAAAGTCCCGCGCTCTCTCGGCTAACGACGGGCGTCTGCTGAACTCAGCTCAGGAGTCCCACTCACCCGCCTCGCTTCGCTCTCCTACTCAACCTCCCCCCCTCCTCTCCGGCTCCGCTCGCTCTCACCTCCCGCCCTCTGCTCTCTCTCTCCCGCCCTCATCTCCGCTCTCTCCCTCCTCGTCTCTCTCTCTCCCTCCCGGCCCTCGCTCGCTCTGTCCCGCCTCGGCTCGCTCCTAGCCACGGCCTCTCGGCTCGCTCTTCCCTCCTCCATCCTCGCTCTGTTCCCGGCCTCATCTCGCTCTCTCCCCACCTCTCTACATTACACTCAACCTCCCGGCCTCGCTCGCATCTCGTCCCCGGCCAATCGGCTCGTCTCTAGCCCGGCCTCATCTCTCTCCTAAGCCCGTCCTCTGTCTCGCTCTCCTACAACACCTCCCGGCCCCTCGGGGTCGCTCTCCCCCACCCATCGTTCTCCACGTCCCTTCCTCATCATCGCTCTCGTCCGGCCTCTCTCGCTCTCGTCCGCCTCCTTCCATCCCGCCGTCGGCTCGCTCCGCGCTCCTCGCCGGCCTCCTCTCGCTCTGTCCTCCTCGGCTCGCTCTAGCCCGCCTCTGCTCGCTCTATCCCAGGCCTCAACATCTCACTCTGCCCCGGCCTCAGTCTCGCTCTGGCCCGGCTCGGCTCGCTCTCTCCCTCTCATCTCTCTCTCAATCCCTGCCTCGGCTCGCTCTGTCCCGCCTCACTCGCTCTCTCCCCGGCCTCGGCTCGCTCTCTCCTCAGTCCCTCACTATCCCGTCCTCCGGCTCGCTCTGTCCCACGCCTCATCTCGCTCTGTCCCGTCCTCGGCTCGCTCTGTCCCTGCCTCGGCTCGCTCTCTCCCGGCTCGGCTCGCTCTAGCCTGCCTCGCTCGCTCTTCCCGGCCTCAGGGTCCGCTCTTTCCCGGCCTCGGCTCGCCTCTCTCCTTCCCGTCTTGCCCACCTCCCCCCCTCCCGTCCTCCCGCTTCTCCCGGCCTCGGCTTTGCTCTGTCCCCCGTCCTCGGCTCGCTCTCCCATCTTCCGGCCTCACTCGCTCTTCGTCTCCTGACCAAGTCCCGGCCTCGGCTTGCTCTGTCCCGGCCTCATCTCGCCATGTGAACAGCCCCTAAGTTATAATAATCAGTAATTATGTCTGCACTGGATGCAACAAATGCCTCGTTTATAATGGGTTTTAATGTGTTTGTCTCGTCGCTCCGGCCGGACAGGGCATCATCACAGTATGGTGAGGGGCGTAACATTTCCGTCACACGCTTGAGGTATTCGGCCAATCACAACACACTGGATAGCTGGCCAATCAGAGCACACCTCGGTTTTTCAGAACACAGATAGGAACCGGGCATAGAGGAGAAACAATAATGTACAGTATGTGGAAAATAATGTGTTTTTTTAACCTTAAACCGCATAAACACATTTCATTACACCAAATACACAAAATAATGTTCATTTTAGCAACATCACATGACCCCTTTAATGAAGAAATGTCTTCTTAACTGCCATTTTCTTATTTTTTAACTTAAGAAAAAGTTAAGAATATTTTGTATTCCCAAAAATTCTTGTTGCTCTTTGTTTTTCCCCTATTTGATAAAAAACAAACAAAAACAAAAAAAAACATTTTAACAAGAAAAATCACAATTAGATTTATTTCTCCCAAAATCATGCAGCTCTACTCTGACTCTGACTGACTCCCTTACTAGTGCGCTGACTACTGAAGTAGGGAGCTGATTGAGACGCACACAGAGATCTGTCTGTTAATTATTCTGATCTTAAACACACAGATAAACTCCTGCTGAAGCGACGGAGATCCTCGAGACACTGTTATAAAGATGGCTTTTATTAAAGTCGAGAGCGAAGACATGAAGATTGAAGAGGCATTCAAACATGAAGATCCTGAGGAACAACAAACAAATATACTGTTTATTAAAGAGGAGAGTGAAGATGTGAAGATTGAAGAAGATTTCAGAGTCGAACGTGAAGATACTAAGGAACAATCAGGTTAGTTTCATTCTCAAAGTCTTTCTTCAGTCATTCTGTGTCATGCATCTCTTTATCTGTTATTTGTCTCACAACAGAATCAATGACATGTAATTAATTTATTTAGGAAGAATTATAAGGAAATAGCCAAACAAAACAACTATTTTGTGTAACATTAACCCTCTGGAGTCTGAAGTGATTTTGAGGCCCTTGGATCGTTTGACAGCCCTGACATATATGTGACCCTGGACAACAAAAGCAGTGTTAAGTCGCTGGGGATATTTGTAGCAATAGCCAACAATACATTGTATGGGTCACAATTATACATTTCTCTTTTATGCCAAAAATCATTAGGATATTAAATAAAGATCATGTTCCATGAAGATATTTTGTAAATCTCCTACCGTAAATATATCAAAACTTAATGTTTGATTAGTAATATGCATTGCTAAGAACTTCATTTGAACAACTTTAAAGATGATTTTCTCAATATTTAGATTTTTTTGCACCCTCAGATTCCATATATTCAAATAGTTGTATCTCAGCCAATATTGTCCTATCCTAACAAGATTATTTATGTCAGCTTTCAGCGATGTACATATAACTTTCTAAAAAATGGACCCCTCTTATGACTGGTTTTGTGGTCCAGGCTCATATTTGTGCTTATTTCAGCTACCTATAACATACTATTGGCCAACACGTATTTTTTTTGTATTCAGCACAAACTGTGCTACAATAATATGTGAACAAGATGGATGTACATGTTTGCATTCTTTAGAAAAAAAATATTATGCGTGGTTAGTAAGTTTTGGGGGAAAAAATGTTGCTGAAATAAGGCTATAAAACACATACTGAATTGTTCTGAATAAGACTTTTGAGTAATCAGTCTTTTAGGCTAGAATATTTACTTCAAAATGATGTTAAAATCATTCTGCCTACTCATTCACATAAAACAATATATTGATTTAAATTTTCAAAGACACTTTTTGTGATGCAATTTTAGTGATTCACACCTGAGAGACAAAGGGCCGACCCCTAATGGTCCATCAGTGAGTCATGTGACTGTGAGGCAGGTAACCGAGAATGTGAGGAGATTGGAAAAATGGATTCAAGAAAGAATAACCATCATCAGTATTCAAGGAGCTTGTTTTACCATAGAATATCAGTGTAGTTGAACATCTGATGTTGGTACAGCGCTCTCAGAGGAAAAGTTTGAAGAGACTCAAGTGAAAGTCATCAGGATTCATCTGTGGTGCAGGTATCTGATCACTAAAAAACACAAAAACATCTGTGAGCATGTTAATATCAAGAGCATCTGTATATACAGTGGGTACGGAAAGTATTCAGACCCCCTTAAATTTTTCACTCTTTGTTATATTGCAGCCTTTTGCTAAAATCATTTAAGTAAATTTTTTTATTTTTATTTTATTATTAATGTACACACAGCACCCCATATTGACAGAAACACAGAATTGTTGACATTTTTGCAGATTTATTAAAAATGAAAAACTGGAATATCACATGGTCCTAAGTATTTAGACCTTTTGCTGTGACACTCATATATTTACTCAGGTGCTGTCTATTTCTTCTGATTATCCTTGAGATGGTTCTATACCTTCATTTGAGTCCAGCTGTGTTTTGATTATACTGATTGGACTTGATTTGGAAAGCCACACACCTGTCTATATAAGTCCTTACAGCTCACAGTGCATGTCAGCGTAAATGAGAATTATGAGGTCAAAGGAATTGCCTGAAGATCTCAGAGACAGAATTGGGGCAAGGCACAGGTCTGGCCAAGGTTACAAAAAAGTTTCTGCTGCACTTAAGGTTTCTAAGAGCACAGTGGCCTCCATAATCATTAAATGGAAGACGTTTGGGGACGACCAGAACCCTTCCTAGAGCTGTTCGTCCGGCCAAACTGAGCTATCGGGAAGAGCCTTGTTGAGAGAGGTAAAGAAGAACCCAAAGTCATTGTGGCTGAGCTCCAGAGATGCATTCGGGAGATGGGAGAAAGTTGTAGAAGGTTAATCATCACTGCAGCCCTCCACCAGTTGGTGCTTTATGGCAGAGTGGCCCGACGGAGCCTCTCCTCAGTGCAAGACACATGCAAAAACACCTACGGACTCCAAGAGGGTGAGAAATAAGATTCTCTGGTCTGATGAGACCAAGAAAGAACTTTTTGGCCTTAATTCTAAGCGGTATGTGTGGAGAAAACCAGGCACTGCTCATCACCTGTCCAATACAGTCCCAACAGTGAATCATGGTGGTGGCAGCATCATGCTGTGTGGGTTTTTTTCAGCTGCAGGGACAGGACGACTTGGTTGCAATCGAGGGAAAGATGAATGCGGCAAAGTACAGGGATATCCTGGACGAAAAAACCTTCTCCAGAGTGCTCAGGACCTCAGACTGGACTGAAGGTTTACCTTCCAACAAGACAATGACCCTAAGCAACAGCTAAAATAAAGAAGGAGTGGCTTCACAACAACTCTGTGACTGTTCTTGAATGGCCCAGCCAGAGCCCTGACTTAAACCCAATTGAGTATCTCTGGAGAGACCTAAAAATGGCTGTCCACCAACGTTACCATCCAACCAGACAGAACTGGAGAGGATCTGCAAGGAGGAATGGCAAAGGATCCCCAAATCCAGGTGTGAAAAACTTGTTGCATCTTTCACAAACAGACTCATGGCTGTATTAGATCAAAATGGTGCTTCTACTAAATACTGAACAAATGGTCTGAATACTTAGGACCATATGAAATTTCAGTTTTTCTTTTTTAATAAATATGCAAAAATGTCAACAATTCTGTGGTTTTCTGTCAATATTGGGTGCTGTGTGTACATTAATGAGGATTTTTTTTTTTACTTAAATGATTTTAGCAAATGGCTCAATATAACAAAGAGTGAAAAATTTAGGGAGGTCTGAATACTTTCCGTACCCACTGTATATTTATATATAGATTTTGTCTAATGATTACTACCTCATTAGAATGTCCCTCGGACTTGGGTCGTTGCGCATCGCAATCTTGTTTTGTTTTTCGAAGTAAATCCCTGGGTTATCCCTCTCGGCGCGTCTCCTATTTCCGAGTAATCCTAGGTTTTCCCTCTCGGCGCGTCTATTTTCCCCACGAGGTATTCCTGGTTATTTCCTCTCTGGCGCGTCTATTTCCGAGTTAATCTGGTTTATTCCTCTCCGGCGCGTCTAGTTTCCGAGGTAAATTTGCCTGGGGTTATTCCTCTCTCTCGGCGCGTCTATTTTATCCGAGGTAATTTCCTGGGTTGAATTCCTCTCGGCGCGTTCTTTTCTGGGTAATTCCTAGGTTTTCCTCTCATTCCTCTCGGCGCGTCTACTTTTCTGAGGTAAATCCTGGGTTATTCCTCTCGGTGCGTCTATTTTCTGAGGTAATTCCTGGGTTATTCCTCTCGGCGCGTCTATTTTCCGAGGTAATTCCTGGGTTATTCCTCTCGGCGCGTCTATTTTCCGAGGTAATTCCTGGGTTATTCCTCTCGGCGCGTCTATTTTCCGAGGTAAATCCTGGGTTATTCCTCTCGGCGCGTCTATTTTCCGAGGTAATTCCTAGGTTATTCCTCTCGGCGCGTCTATTTTCCGAGGTAATTCCTGGGTTATTCCTCTCGGCGCGTCTATTTTCCGAGGTAATTCCTGGGTTATTCCTCTCGGCGCGTCTATTTTCCGAGGTAATTCCTGGGTTATTCCTCTCGGCGCGTCTATTTTCCGAGGTAAATCCTGGGTTATTCCTCTCAGCGCGTCTTCTTCTGATGTAAATTCTGGGTTATTCCTCTCAGCGCGTCTTTTTCCTTCCCGGGTACTCCTGGTTATTCCGCGCGGCGTCTATTTTCTGAGGTAAGTTCTGGGTTTTTCCTTCGGCGCGTCTATTTTCGAGGTTAAATACCCTGGGTCATTTTCCTCTCGGCGCGTCTATTTCCGAGGTAAATCCTTATTTTTTCCCCACTGTAAAACAAAACAAAAAACAGTGAATACCAGAAATAACCCATGTGTATTTGCACTCCAGGTTGCACCAATATCATTGCTACAGCTCGTAGAGATAGTGAAGAATTTACACAAACGTTAGGGCTAAAAGCAGGAGTGCCCAATCCTGATTTTGGGGATCTATCTTTCTACAGAGTACAGTGCCAGTTCTGCTCCAACACACCTGCCTGTAATTATCAAGTGTTCCTCAACCAGTGCTGGCTTCAACTTAGGTCAACTTAATATAACATCTTATTATGTGGATATCAAGTGTGCAGCCCTTAATCCTACCCCTCAAATTCGCAGGATAAGACAAGTTCAGTTTGGGTTGAGACCTGTGGCTCATCATCTATTAATATTATTGGGGGTCCCACAAGGATTGATTCTGGGTCCAACTCTTTTTTTCATTGTAAATGTTGCCCCTGGGGTTCATTTTTAAGAAATATAGAGCTATAATTTTTATGCTGATGATCTTCAATTGTATCTTTCCATAGAGCATGATGCCTGTTCATCTTTCTTCTATTTGACATTAGTTAGACTGAAGTCAAAGGGTGGTTGGCTAAAAATTGTCTTCAACTCTGAGGATAAGAGTCAGTATGACAAAAGAAAATGGTTGATAGTCCATAAGTCCTTGATTAGCTGGTTCAAGTGTGTTTGATCATGGTGGGAGCTAAACTCTGCATTTCCTGAGATTGACACCCCTGGTGTCAGGGAAACTCACCCCAAAATTACAGGCACAAAGCATTGCATTCAATTAGTCAAGGAATTTAAAAAATTTTTGGAATAATGATTCAAAAGTAAAACTGTATAATTAATCATATCTTTATATGGACTCGTGTCTGTGAATATTAAAGCTCAAAAAGCTTGCTATTGAAATCTTAAGTCTGTATGTTCTGTTTGTCTGTGTGAATGAGCACCACAGTTTCGGCATGTGTGATGCTTGTGGTGTTTTCGGCGTCTACGTTTCACTATATTAGGTCATGAACACCTGAACTTCTCTGCGAGCATGATAGGAGAGTCCTCCCCCCCCCCCCCCCCCCCTCATCACATTCAACAGTTCCCATTTGGTGGGCGTACAAAAAAACACAACTGTTTTGCTGCAGCGGAGACTAGAAAAACATTATACTAAAATGTATGTGATATAACGCATCCTCATAATTGACAAATAATAATAACAAAAAAAGATGTCTTTAGATGTTTTTTGAAAAATGGCAGCTGCTTGAATTGAGAAATGCAGGTCATTCCACCAACTGGAAATAGTCCAGAAAAAGGTCAGTGAGAGTGATTTTGTGACTCTTTGAGATAGCACCACAAGGCATTGTTCATTTGCTGAATGCAAGCTTCTGGAGGGTGTATAAGTCTGAACTAGCTAGTTTAGGTATATTGGTGCAAAGCCAGTGGTTATCCTGTAGGCAAACATCAGTAGCTTGAATTTGATGCAAGCGGCTATTGGCAGTCAGTGCACACTGATGAAGAGAGGTGTGACGTGAGCTTTCTTCGACTCGTTGAAGACAACTCTAGCTGCCACATTCTGGATCAGTTGCAGAGACTTGATAGTACATGCTGGAAACCCGCTGAGAGAGCATAACAATAGTCCAGTCTGGACAGAACAAAAGTTTGGACAAGGAGTTGTGTGGCCTTCTATGGTAGGAAGGGTCTTATCTTTATAATGTTGTAAAAGGCAAATCTGCAAGACCAGGCCATAGTAGCAATATGGTATGTAAAGCTTAACTGATCATCAGTCACAACTCCATGGTTCCTGGCTGTCCTGGAAAGAGCTATGGTGGACGAACCTAGCTGTATAGAGTAGCTGTAGTGAATTGCGGGGTTGGGTGAGACCATGAGCAGTTCTTTCTTAGCAAGGTTGAGTTGAAGGTGATGGTCCTGCATCTAGTCAGAAATGTCTGTCAGAAAGGCTGCATCTGGTTGGAATGAGAAGTAGAGTTGAGTGTCTTCAGCATAGCAGTGATAAGAAAAGCCATGCTTCTGAATAACAACCCTAAGGATGACATGTAGATGGAGAAGAGAAGTGGTCCAAGCACTGAGCCTTGAGGAACCCCAGTAGCAAGAAGTTGTGACTTGATTTTTTTTTTTGCATAGCTTGTCAGAGAAATACGGCTCTGTGTAGTAAATGCTGCTCCATTTGAAAGCAGGTGATGGAGATTTACCACTTATCACATACCTGGCTTTACTGACGAGATGTGCATGACAATCGCATTTGATTAATCGTGCAGCCCTAACGGCATAAAATTCAAAGGAAGTGGTGTTGAGGTTATAAGAGCATGGGAGGTATTTCCAGCTTTTGGAAATGAGGAGACACGTACCCCCACCTCTCCCAACCTGTTGTGGGGGGGTAAGTTGTCTTTACACTCGTAGGTCTTCACACAAGGAGGGCTAATGCTTCTGCTGACGCTTCTGCGCCACTGAACAAACTCCACCTAAATACAGAGCTAACTCACTTGAGTGAAAACAGCTGTCCACGCTTTTCTAATTAGCACAGCAAAGCCTATAGTGTGCAGTTGTCTCGAAATCTAAACTAAATGTGGTACAGTTTGCTACTCAAGCACAAATATTCAGTTAGCAACAAGTCTTTTTGTAAATTCTAATTACAGCTAATGGCAAACAACATGCACAATCAGCATAAACTTTTAAATAAAATAAGAGTTAAATGTATTAATCCTCCTAACTATCAGATATTTATTCTAAATTACGGAAACTGAAAACTGGTATTAAGCAAAACACTGACATGCTCTTGTCGTGTCCGCTGACAAATCGCTTTATTTGGTATTTGTTGGTATTTGGGACGTGTCCTAGAGAAAGCAAAGACTTAAGGACACGAGGTTCTGAGATTACAGGTTACACTTTCTTCAGATCTAGCATACATGTTGTTGGATTTTATGTTTAGCTTGCTTTGTGCCAATAAACTGGTCTTAACTTGTTTTTGTTTCTTTACACTTTAGACCTGATGGCGCTGAAAGAGAAGAGTCGAGAACTGAATGAAACAGAAGAAAAAAATCAGACTGAGAAATGTCATGATATCATGGCTGGGGAAAAATCTTTTAGTTACACTCAGACTCGTAAAAGAGAAACTAGAAAGCCTAAAATCCAGAGGAGAGTTCACACTGAAGAGAGATCTTCCACCTGTCAACACTGTGGAAAGAGTTTCAGTGGAAAACAAAGCCTTACAAGCCACTTACGAATCCACAAACACAAACCTTATACCTGCAAACAGTGTGGGAAGTGTTTCAAACTAAAAAGATGTGTTAAGACTCACATGAGAATTCACACCGGAGACAATCCTCACACCTGCAAACTGTGTGGGAAGAGTTGCACATCAAATGCTCGTCTGATGTCTCACATGATCGTTCACACTGGAGAGAAGCCTCACACCTGCAAACTGTGTGGAAAGAGTTTTGCTGAAAAACAAAACATGAAAGTCCATATGAGAGTTCACACCGGAGAGAAGCCTCACACCTGCGAACTGTGTGGAAAGAGTTTCAAACGGAAAATAAGCCTTAAGCATCACATGAGTATTCACTCAAGAGAGAAATGTTTTAGATGCCATGTGTGTGAAACAAGTTTTGCTGACAGGAATCACCTTAAGAATCATGTACAAAATCACATTGGGGAGAGGCCTTGCATGTGCCATCACTGTGGAAAAAGTTTCACAATCAAAAAATATCTTCAGTCTCACATAAAAATTCACACAGGAGAGAAGCCTTTCACCTGCCCTCAGTGTGGAAAGAGCTTCATGTTTAAAGGAAAACTTAAGGTGCACATAAAAATTCCACTGGAGAGAGGCCTTACACATGCCAACAGTGTGGAAAGAGTTTCACTCATAAAGGAAGCCTTAACTGGCACATGACTGTTCACACTGGAGAGAAGCCTTACAAGTGTCCTCAGTGTGACATCAGTTTCACATATAACAAAAGCCTGAAACAGCATTTGCAAACTCATTCTGGAAAGAATTCCTCGTTTCCCATGTGACAAAAGGTTTAGAAATAATGCATTCACTCTGGAGAAAGACAGTTCAATTGTGATTGGTGTAATAAAAACAGCAGACTTACAAATATATGAAAAGTCATTTAAATGTGACCCTGTTTGTGTTCTTTGTCAAATAAAATAAAAAGTACCCTTACGTTCCAATGGCCATGTCTCTTTTCAAACATAATACTAGTAGGTCTATTTAAGTGTCTTTCTATGGAAGTATTATTTTATGTACCATATCACAATAGACAAATAATATTGTCTCTTCATTTTAACTGGACTATAATATATCCAATCATGTCTGACAACTTGACAACTGTTTTCTGAAATTATGATGTATAAATATGAAGGTATTTTGGAGATCACCGATTTCTTTGAAAACTGATCTGTTGAACCATTTACACCGATTTGAAACTACACGATCTAAAATAATTTGTTGTCTTGTGCCTTCCTCAGGTGGACAACATTAGTGTAACGTCCTTCATCTCTTATTTCTATTGATATAAATTGCTGACAATCAGGGCATCAGAAATTCATGAAGGTTGGCATGAGTACACTTGAAAGCAGCAATATGTAGGCTACTGCAATAAAAAGAGGCAACCTTTTAGCTGAACAGCAATTAATAAATTTATGTCATGCAACTTGACAAACTATTGTAATATTATTTGGATATATTAAAATGAAGGTAACATTTAATGATATTTAAGTATTTTTTTTGCATTTTGCTTCAAGTCATTATTCTAAACCATTTACACTGATTTCAGTTTATGTGGGTTGATGTGTCATTCACATTGATATTAACAGATGATCCCTGAGAAATTGGTGAAACAAAAAATCTGTAAAAAAGTTATCTGATCCCTTCTGAGTATTATATATGTGAACTACAGACATCAGTTGGTACATTTACATGTAAATGATGACAAAAATATATCATAAATAAACTATTTTTATATACTATAAAATATAGTATATGAAACACACAGCTTTCACCTCCGTAAACATTTACCCCTGTAAGAATTTATTTGTTTTTCAGAGTGATGGAACCTGATAGATGATTTCTCATCTTGTGTTTCCCACTAGTGGACAACATTAGTACAACATGTTGTAGACCATCTGCCATTTTGAGTGGGCAAAAACTTATTTTCCCATCTCCTCTTAAACCACGTGACTAATTCACACAAAATGTTGCATGTATCTATAGACATTAATAATGACAAAGTTATCAAAAGAATTTTAGTCCACCATTTTAGAATCTACTCTTAATAGTTTTGTAGCCATTGCTCCTGCACTTATCAAACTAATCAGTCAAGTCACATTATTTAGTTATCGCCTTAACCATACATATTGTGTCAGAGCAGCTTTACAGTATCAAATAGGAAAATAGTGTGTCAATAATGTAAAATGACAAGATTAAACACTCAATTTTCAGTTAAAGGCAGTTCATCATTAAATTCAGTGATGTCATCATCCAGCTCAGTTCAGTTTAAATAATATCTGTGCAATCAAGTCAACGATATCGCTAGAAATTAAGTGTCCCCAACTAAGCAAGCCAGAGGAACCAAAACTCCATCAGTGACAGAATGGAGTAAAACCTTGGGAGAAACCATGCTCAGTCGGGGGGCCAGTTCTCCTCTGGCCAGACGAATCAGCAGGTTGATCCATGCTGTAGCAAAGTCAGATTGTGCAGAGGACTCATCTTTTTCCTGTGGTCTTGTCCCGGTGGTCGTTTGAGACAAGGTCTTTACAGGGGATCAGTATCTGGGGATCATCTAGTTGTCCTGGTCTCCGCTGACTTTCAGGGCTGTAGAGGTCCTCTCTAGGTGCTGATCCACCATCTGGGCTGGATACAGACTGGATCTGGTGGCTACGGTGACCTCGGAAACAGACTAATATTAGCGTAGATGCCTTTCTTCTAACAATGTAGCAAGTACATTGGGTTTTATGAGAAGTGTTCCCGGTTCCGGTGACCTAATTAATGCAGCCTAAAAATACATTCCAGATTTGAATATTAGAAATGTGTTAATGTGTTATGTGTAAACCAGGTTAAAGAGATGGATTTTTAATCTAGATTTAAACTGACAGAGTGTGTCTGCCTCCCGAACAGTGTTAGGTAGGTTATTCCAGAGTTTGGGCGCTAAATAGGAAAAGTATCTGCTGCCCGCAGTTGATTTTGATATTCTAGTTATTATCAAATTGCCAGAGTTTTGAGAATGCAGTGGACGTGGAGGACTATAATACGATAAGTGCTTGCTCAAGTACTGAGGAGCTAAACCACTCAGGGCTTTATAGGTAATTAGCAAGATTTTTAAATCTATACGATGTTTAATAGGTAGCCGTGCAGTGTTGACAGAACCGGGCTAATATGGTCGTACTTCCTGGTTTTAGTAAGAACTCTAGCTGCTGCATTTGGACCAGCTGGAGTTGTTTATTAAGCACGCAGATCAACCACCCAATAAAGCATTACAATAAACTAACCTTGAGGTTATGAACGCATGAATTAACATTCCTGCATTTGACATTGAGAGAATAGGTAGTAATTTAGATATATTTTTAAGATGGAAAAATGCAGTTTTACAATGCTTGAAACGTGGCTTTCAAGGAAAGATTGCATCATATAGCACACCTAGTCCTAACTGATGAGAAGCTTGACCAGAGCGCCATCACGTGGTGAGAGTGTTCTAGGTATTACATGCAGAGGGTTTTAGGTCTATATTAACACCCTGTTTTTTTTTTTTTCAGATTTAGGCAGTAAGAAATTTACTCGTCATCCAGTTTTTTATATCGACTATGCATTCCGCTAGTTTTTCAAATTGGTATGTTTCGCCGGGCCGTGAAGAATATAGAGCTGAGTATCATCAGCATAACTGTCGGGTCTCGGGTCTGATCACCTTTCTCTGTGTTTGTGTGTTGTGCGTGATTTGTTTTGACAGCTCGCCACGTGAGCATGTCAGCATGATCGTTGTCCCGCCCTCCTTGTTTCACACCTGGTTCTGGTCATCTCATTAGCTTCCCCTTATCGCTCCTCGTGTTTCCGTTGTTTGTCAGTTTGTGTGTGAATATTCCCTTGCGCTGCCTGTCCGTGTATGATCGCTCACAGTTCCTGTCTTGTCTCGTCCAGGCTCCAGTGCTCGTAGCAGTCTGTTTTTGTGTCCCGCACCTCTCTGTGCGTTCAGGAACCGTGGGCTACCTCCGGCATCCGCCTACCCTGTGACTCCGCGGTCTCGTTGTTGGGCTTCTCAGCTTCTCGCTCGGATTAGCGAGCTGCCCCTCCTGCTCCGTCTCCTCTGCCGCTGTTGCGGCTTGTTCCAGCCACTGCTCTCGCCCCATCGGTGTGGTTGGGGTTTCCACGACCACACTAACTGTCCGTGAAGGCGCTTACTGCCCGCGGTGATAATCTCTGCACAATAAAGCACCCGTTGAACCCGCACCTGAATCCAGCCTCGTCTCCGTGACAGAACAATCTGACCAAGATGGATTCAGCGGGATCGGATCCGCTTCGGTCTGCTCTCGTGCAACAGGGAGTTTTGCTGGGCTAAATGCCCGAGTCGCGGAGCTCCTCACGCGCGTCGATGATCTTCAGTGGGAGGCGGCTAACCGGGGTCCCGTCCTCCGCGCTGGTATTCCTTTGGACCCCGAACCTCATGCCAACAATCCTACCGTGTATGATTGCGATCCGAATGCCTGCCAAGCCTTTCTCTCCCAGTGCTCGCTGGTGTTCTCACTGCAGCCTTGACATTACGCCACAGAGGAGGATAAGGTGTCATACGTCCTCACTCTCCTCTCGGGTCACACCTGCGAATGGGGAATTGCTGTATGGAGATCGCGGGCTCCCTGCTGTGTTGCTTTTGTGGATTTTAGCCAGGAGATGGCGAAGCTGTTCGACTGGTCAGCCCAGGGAGATGAGGTGGCGGTTCAGCTGTCCCGGTTGTCTCAGGGGAGATGCTCAGTCACCGACTATGCCATACAGTTTCAGACTCTAGCTGCGGCTTGCGGATGGAATGAGGGCGCGCTCTGCGCGCGATTTCTCGAGGGACTGGATATGGTAATCGCTGACAAATTAGCGGCGGTGGACCTTCCTCGAGAACTGGACAGTTTGATTAATCTCGCGCTCCGCGTGGAGGGTCGCCTCAACCGCCGCCGGCAACGCGTCAATCCACTACTCCGTGGAGTTCACCGGCAGCCGATGTGGAGCCCATGCAACTGGGTCGTCTCCGGCTTACGCCGCAGTAGAGACAGGAGCGTTTAGCTCAGGGACTATGCCTGTACTGCGGCAAGGCCGGCCACTTTGTCCTCCAGTGCCCGGTAAAAGTCAGGGCCCACCAGTGAAGCGGAGAGTCCTGGTGGGCACCTTTCCCTGTTCAAGCTCTCCAGCAACACACACCCAGCTGCCCTTTCGACTCTCCTTCCTGGGAGGTTCACACCCGGGCCACGCCCTTCTGGATTCAGGGGCTGAGGGGAATTTCCTGGATTCTGCCTCTGCTCACAAGTGGGGGATTCCGACCATTCCCCTGGATAAGCCCATTACGGCATGGTCATTATCGGGCAATCCTCTCACTACCATCACTCACGTCACCCCTTGTGTAAGCCTTTCCCTCTCTGGTAACCACTGTGAGCAGATCGAACTGTTAATTATTGACTCCCCTAGGGCCCCGTTAATTTTAGGACATCCTTGGTTACGGAAACACAGCCCACAGATCGATTGGGTCAATAACTCTAT
>JADLZN010011019.1:115480-134449 GCA_018155175.1 Sinocyclocheilus anophthalmus
AGAGAATGGGTGGAATTGTTCCTCAGGGGATCTATTATGCACTGATGCGATACTGTTGCTGACGGCCGCATGGTTAGAGTTTTATCTCTAATAGTATCGATCTTAAAAGTAAAGTAGTTCATAAAGTCATTACTGCTGTGCTGCTGACAAATGTTAATGCCTGCTGGTGTTTTATTTTTCGTTAATTTAGCCACTGTATTGAATAAATACCTGGGGTTATGTTTGTTTTCTTATAAAAGAGACTAAAAGTAATCAGATCTAGCAATTTTTATTGTTTTTCTGTAGGATAGGGTACTTTCCCATCATGCAATACGGAATACCTCTAGTTTTGTTTTCCTCCAGATGCGCTCCATTTTCCGGGCTGCTATCTTTAGGGTGCGAGTGTACTCATTATTGTCACGGTTGTCAAAAATGTTTCTATTCTTAAGCATAAGGAGCAACTGTATCTAAACTGCTAAAAAAAGGATGAAGAGTCAATTTTACGGGGACGATGTCTTGCGATTCTATATTGCCTAAAATATACAGTTTGGACTGTTTGCTACTGTGCAGATCGATCGTTTGTATTAATTTCACGAGAGCTTATAGAGAGCAGAGCAGACGGCGCCTTATGCTTTCGAATGGCTTCTCACGGTACTTTGGGTGTCATCAATGATCGGTGTGCAGCGTATTCTTTTTTTGTTTCTTCGAAACTTCAAGTAAAACGAAGCTAAAAAGCGTGTGCGTATTTGATCGCTTTGATCGCTTCTTAGATCTCACCTCTCATGTGCCCACGTATTGGGCGATATCTTACAATACCTGCCTTTTAGGGTCAAACTCTTTAGGATATTTTTTAGGTCAATATAAAAAGCTGGCCAGATGTGTCCGTATATGAACGGCTAACCTATGGCAACCCTATCAAATAAGCCACGCTTCATAATTTGTTTTCTCTGTATTATATAAATTTTTTTATTTGGTGAACATCAACTTTAAATGTACTCTTAAAATTGGTTTGGATCGTTTTTGTATGTTCTAGTTCGGTGAGAAAGACACAGTCTCATGTAGGAGTGTATCTAGGTGAAAAAAGTCTCTAGCTCAGCGCTAAGATCAGTAGCACTAACTGCGAGATACAACCTATGTATAGATATCATAAGAGCAGGTCATTTGTAACTCTTATGAGAGCAGTCTCAGTACTATGATGATATGGTCTAAATCCTGACTGGAAGTCCTCGGAGATACCATTTCTCTCCAAGAAGGAAGATAGCTGAGAGGATACTGCCTTTTCTTGTATTTTTGACAGAAAAGGGAGATTCGAGATCGGTCTGTAATTAACTAGTTCTTTGGGGTCAAGTTGTGGTTTTTTGATGAGAGGCTTAATAACAGCCAGTTTGAAGGTTTTGGGGACATATCCTAATGAATGACAAATTAATAATAGTCAGAAGAGGATCTACGACTTCTGGAAGCACCTCTTTTAGGAACTTAGATGGAATAGGGTCCAACATACATTTTGTTGGTTTAGATGATTTAACAAGCTTATACAATTCTTCTTCTCCTATAGTATAGAATGAGTGGAATTGTTCCACAGGGGATCTATAGCACACTATCTGAAGCAATACTGTAGCTGACGGCTGCATGGTTACAATTTATCTCTAATAGTATCGATCTTGGAAGTAAAGTAGTTCATAAACTCATTACTGCTGTGCTGTTGGGAAATGTCAACACCTGTTGATGCTTTATTTTCGTTAATTTAGCCACTGTATTGAATAAATACCTGGGGATATGTTTGTTTTCTTCTAAAAGAGAAAAAAAGTAATCAGATCTAGCAGTTTTAAATGCTTTTCTGCAGGATAGGGTACTTTCCCGCCAAGCAATACAAAATACCTATAGTTTTGTTTTCCTCCAGCTGCGCTCAATTTTCCGGGCTGCTCTCTTTAGGGTATGAGTGTGCTCATTATACCACGGTGTCAAACTGTTTTCCTTAATCTTCCTTAAGCGTAAAGGAGCAACTGTATCTAAAATGCTAGAAAAGAGAGAGTCCATAGTTTCTGTTACATCATCAAGTTGTTCTGAGGTATTGGATATGCTAAGGAATTGAGATATATCAGGAAGGATTTATACAAAGCTTAGTTTCTTGTGGTAGATAGGAGGGTCTAGCATACTGTAACAAGGAGTAGAATTACAGTTGTGTAGCTGTATGAAGTATACGCAAGACTTGATAATGATCTGAGATATCATCGCTTGGCTGCATAAATACAACAACATCAACATCTTTTCCATGTGACAGTATTAAATCTAGAGTATGATTTCGACAATGAGTAGGTCCTGACACGTGTTGTCTAACCCCAATAGAGTTCAGAATGTCTATGAATGCTGATCCCAATGCCTCTTTTTCATTATCAACATGGATATTAAAATCACCAACAATTAAAACTTTATCTGCAGCCAGCACTAACTCGGATATAAAATCATAAAAGTATTTAATAAAGTCTGTATGGTGGCCTGATGGCCTGTATACAGTAGCCAGTACAAAAGACACAGGGGACTTATCATTAACACTTGTTTCTCTGGAAAATGTTATATGAAGCACCACTACTTCAAATGAGTTATACTTGAAGCCCGCCCTCTGAGAAATACTGAAAATATTGCTATAAATTGAAGCAACACCTCTCCCTTTACCTTTTGGACATGGCTCATGTTTATAACAGTAATCTTGGGGGGTAGACTCGTTTAAATTAATGTAATTATTAGGGTTTTAGCCAGGTTTCTGTCAAACAAAGCACATCTAGGTTATGATCAGTGATCGTATCATTTACAAAAAGTGCTTTCGTAGAAAAGTACCTTATATTCAATAAGCCAAGCTTTATCATCTGTTTTTTATTGGTAGACAATCTGTTTTTATTGTGAACATAAATTAAAGTATTAAGTTTTGGGTATTTTCTAGTTCGGGGAACAGACACAGTCTCTATAGCAGGAGTACTCAATAGGCGGACTCCGGTCCGCATCCGGACCCAGACACGGTTAAATCTGGACCGACGCGCCAAAACCAACATGCTAATTTAATCATAATCAAAATGAGTTTTCAATGGAGTGCGCAATTGTGATTCCGCGCTATATATTTTTGAGGCTTCTACTCGGTTTGACTGCTTCATCTATGTCCAATCACAGCAGCTGTAACAGCATCGCTATAGCAACGTCACCACTACTCACCCCCCCCCCTCCTCAAGGCAGCCAGATTTATCTTCCGATCACGTGCTCTGGGCCAGGCAGGTGAAAGGCAGTCTCAGCATTGCTTCTTTGTGTTCGAATGTTTTTCGTGTTGTTTTTTTTTGTTTGTTTTTTTTTTTTTTTTTTCACTTTTTTTTTTTTTTTTAAAATTTTTCTTTTTTTTTTTTTTTTTCTTTTTTCTTTGTTTTTTTTTTTTTTTTTTGAGCACTGTAAGGAAGTTGTGAGGAGCAGTACATATCGATAACTTTTTTGCTGACTGAAAGTGAAAATGGCGTGCTCAAAGCTGGCCGTTGATAAGAAAAGACAAGTTGATTTTGAAAACCGCGAGTTTAAGAGTGAGTGGACAGAGAAATATGCATTTGTGCTCCCCGTGGGAAGCAGAAAACCAATGTGTTTAATCTGCAACGAGACGGTAGCAATCATCAAAGTGGTAACGTGAAACGCCATTATGAAACCAAGCATTCACATTTTGTACAAAATTACCCTCAGAACACAGAGGTAAGGACCACAAAAATAAACCAGCTGAAGTCCTCCTATGAAGCTACAAGCAGTGTAATAGTTAGATCAGCCACACAACAGGAGCGGGCAACAGAAGCCTCACTAAGAGTAGCATGGGTCCTGGGAAAACACAAGAAACCCTTCTCTGATGCTGAAATAGTCAAGGAGTGTATGAGTGAAGTGGTGACTGCTCTGTTTGAAGGGACTCAAAAGGATGAAATAATCCAGAAAATAAGCCAAATACCCTGTTCTGATTCCACTGCTGCAAGACGAACTGAAATACTTGCTGATGATTTGCTTGAACAACTTAGCTCTGCTATAAAAAAAAAGCCAAATTCATTTCATTGGCTGTGAATGAATCCACAGACAGCACAGACAATGCACAACTCATGGTCTTTGTCAGATTTTATGATGAAGAAATGGGAGAATTTCATGAAGATGTTTTGGGTCTCACAAACCTCCATGGACACACAAGGGGGGGGGGTGACATTTATGAAGCAGTGACACAGATGCTTAGAGACAGAGAGATAGACCTGAAGCATGTTGTTTCCATTGCTACTGATGGCGCGCCATGTATGATTGGGGAGTGAGCCCCCACCGGGAGCTAGGTAAGAGAGGGGATTAGTGTCACGCATGGCATACCACTGCATAATTCACCAGATGGTTTTGTGTGCCAGCCTTGGAGAAAGGTACTCAGAAGTAATGACAACAGTCGTGAAACTTGTCAACTATCTGAGAGCATCCTCTGCTCTGCAACATCATTTGTTGCGCTCATTTCTAATAGAGGTGTATGCAACATTTGATGATTTGCTCCTTCACAACAATGTCCGGTGGCTTAGTAAAGGCAAGGTACTGGAGCGGTTTTGGGCACAGCGGAAAGAGCTGGAGACATTTCTGTTGAATCAGAAAAGTGCAAAAGCCAAACCGTTTGTGGATTTCATGAAGAATGAAGAGGAAATGGAAGTTGTTGCTTTTCTAACTGACATTACTTCCCATCTCAATGACCTTAATATGAAGCTCCAGGGCAAAAACAGCACAGTGTGTGACCTCATGTCAGCTGTCCATGCTTTCCAGAGGAAGCTGGAGGTGTTCAAATGTGACTGCAGGAAAACATCACCATCACAATTATGCTGAATTCCTGGAAAAGCTGATTAAAATTTTCCAAACTAGCTTTGAAGATTTCCCTCTGGGAAAACAAGTCTTGTTGTGCATCGAAAATCCATTTCTTGTCAAAAATATTGCAGAATTCTCAACTGAAGCCACGAAAGTCTTCCCATGGGCCAATGCTGCTTCTCTGCAAACAGAGCTAATTGATCTCCAAGAAAACCTAGCACTGCAGGAATCTCGCTGTGACCCTGTCACCTTCTGGACGAAGATGGTTACTGCAGCAGGTGTTCCTCTCCTGCAGAAGATGGCCCTTCAAATTCTCACCATGTTTCCCTCAACGTACTGCTGTGAATCTGCCTTTTCAACCATGAACATGGTGAAAAACGCATACCGCAGCACACTCACCAATGAACACTTACATCAGTGCCTCCGCCTGGTTTAAACAACTGGTGGCACAAAGAAGGTGAAGATCACACTGAAAGGCCTACCATGTCGTTTTTTTGTGTATAGTTCTAAAGTTTTGGGGATTGCCTTTTTTTTTGTTGGAGTTCTCTATTTGGAATTTGACCGTCACTTTTCCGGAACTCAGACTGAATGGAAATTTGGTAAGTGGACCTTTCAGGTTTATATTTGAGTACCCCTGCTCTATAGTGTGATATCTAGGTGAAAGAGTCTCTATGTGCTGAGAATGAACTGATTTCTGTGACGTGAGGCGGCTAGCAGACGGTCGGTTTAGCCAGTCTGTCTGCTTCCTGACCTGAGCCCCAGTTAGTCAAGTACAAACTCTAAGACTATGTGCCATATTTCTAGAGAGAAGAGCGGCACCACCCCAGGAGCGATGAAGACCATCTCTTTTCAACAGGTCAGGTCTGCCCCAAAAACTCCTCCAACTGTCTATGAAACCTATGTTATTCTGCGGGCACCACTTAGACATCCAGCCATTGAGTGACGGCAGTCTGCTATGTATCTCATCACCACGGTAAGCAGGGAGGGGACCAGAGCATATTACAGTGTCTGACATCGTGCTTGCAAGTTCACACTCCTCTTTAATGTTATTTTTAGTGATCTCCGACTGATATCTGTCATATTGTTTATTTATAAGTTACAAGTTTATTTTGGCAAGTACACTTTGGTTACTGTTACACTTCTTGTGGTTTTGCATGTTTAAGTCTATTCAGTATGTAGTATGTTTATAGGTCTGCCCATGGCTTTGGTTGTTGATGCGAAGGTTTAAAGTGTACTGTGGATTTAATTCTTGGCATGATTGTATTGTACAACAGTAGGTTACAAATTTTTGCAATATGCATTTATATTAAACAATATTTACAATTTTTATATGTGATGTGTAATATGTATATAACATTTTCTGTAATATTTACAGTTTTGTCATATTTACATATTTACAGTTAAGGTGTGATACAATTAATGTATGTATGAAATAATTTTAACATGAATGTGGGAAGAATGAAAAACTCTGTACAGTGCAGTGTATCACATCCACTGTGAAATAAAACTTGTTTTAGATATGTGAAATTGTTATTATATTTTTGATTATGAAGATTTTATTATATTTTTGTTAGTAAATTATATAAAGAATTGCAGGTAAGTATTTGTGTCCATGTTTTAAAGACTGCAGGCTACAATAGAGTGTAAACAGCCAGTAGGTTTATCCTGCAGGAAGAGTGGCCTGTTTAAATCTGAATGTTCGAACAGATGTATATTAAATCCTAATGTCTCTGTCCTGCAGGATTGTTTTGTCAGAGCGGGACTTTTATCTCGGTGTGGTGGCGTGACGTCATGAGTCTGCGTCCGTGGCTCGGCTGAAGAAGGGTTTGTTTTTAATCGAGTAAGTGTTTAAATCAGTGCAGCCGGTTTGTGTTATACTGAACTTTTAATGAATCAATTATTTTCTAATGTAACAGTGTGATGTATCTACTAGCGATAATGAACGCGAGTAAAGCACAGGAAAGCTGCGTCTCGTTTCTCTTCATAGTTCATCATAAACACACTGTTTGGATTGAAACATGTAAAGGATTTAAACACGTTTAGACAGAAAGATGCAGAAAAGAGCTGTTCATGACTGGAGGACTAAACATCTGCTCATATCAGTGCAAGTGAAAGTTGTGAAGTTAATTTATATGATTGATTTTTACAGAGACTCATGTAGTTTAATGCTTTAATGTTTTATCTATTGATTCTAAAGCTTATTTATATTGCATATTATCTGTATATATTCATATTAGGGGGCGTGGCTATGTCTCTTCGGTCAAATGTTGGTTTTTCTTGAAGTTTATCAGAGTTTTAATCACTGGATTCACAGCCGACTGACAGCTGCAGTACATCAGTGTAAATACAACACACACACACACACATCTGTAACACACACACACACACATCTGTAACACACACACACACATCTGTAACACACACACACACCGTATACACTACACATCTGTTAACACACACTCACTCACACCACCACACACACCTTAACCACACACACACATCTGTAATCACACACCACTTCAATGGCACAAACACACACACACCTGTACACACACACACACACACACAAATCTGTAACACACATACACATCTGAAAACACACACACACATCACATTCTGTAACACACCCCACTACACACACAACCATACTATCTGTATAAACATCACACACACACACACACACAATCTGTATACACACACACACACTGATCACACATCTAACAACACACACACACACAGTGACACATCTGGAAACATCACACCACTACAAACATCACACACATTCTGTAACACCATGACACACACCTTGTAAACACACACACACACACACACCACCATACTGTAACGCACACGCACACATGTCTGTAACCACCACTTAATACACTCACAGCACACACACACACACACACACTCACTCACACACACGGACACACACTCATGCCACACACTCAATCACTCATCTCACTCACTCACTCATCTCACTCACTCACTCAAATCTCGTTCACTCACACACACATCTGTAACACACACACATCTGTAACACTCACTCACACACACACAGTACTCAGATCACACACTCACTCACTCACCTCACTCACTGCAACACTCACGCACTCACACACATATCATGTAACCACTTCACTTCACTCACACACTCTTTCTTAACGAACACATGAACAATACATCACCACATCTAACACACTCACTCTACTCACTCTACAAGAACTCACTCACACCAAACACCACATAACACACATCATCTGTAACACTCATCACTCACACTCCTCAGTACACACTCACGCACTTACACACTCATGTTCGAATCATATCACTAACTACATCATCAATCAATCCTCACTCTACACACAAATGCCTGTAACACTCTACTGAACTTCACAACACTCACTCACTCACTTTCGATTCTACACAACCACTCACACTAACACATCATGTCACTCACTTCATTCTCACAACACGTCATATCATCATCGCCACACAAACATCACTCACTCACTCACTGTACACACACACTCACACTAAACAAAGTACACAAACATCTGTTAACACCGGTACACATCTGGAACAACACATTTCTCATCTCACTACCACACATCCACCACATCTGTAACACATCACACAACAAACACATCGGTTAAACACCACTCACTCACTCACTCTAATCACATCATCCACACACAGCCACACACACACACAAACACACTCACTCACACTCTCAATCACTCACTCACTCACTCATTCACTCACACACACACGAATACATCGTAAACTCAATCACCTCACACTAACACTAACAATCACACTCACTCAATCACTCACTCACACACACAAACACACACACGCTCACTCATCTCACTTTCCACCCCTAACCACTACACCAAACTACTCTCATCAGTCATCTTCCACTCAGGGTCACTCACTAGACTTAACTCACACACAACTCAACCATACATCATCACTCACTCAACTACGACACACACACACACACACACACACTACACTCACACACTCACACACTCATCTCACTCACTCACTCACACACACACACACACAAACACAACTCAACTCACTACTCACTCACTCACACTCTACTAACACCACATCACACACTATCACACACATACACTCACTCACTCACTCTCACACACAAACACACACACAAACATCACCACCCTACTAGCTCATCGCGTCTCACTCTACTCACTCACTCACAATCACTCTACTCAATCACTGCACACATCTGTGATGTCATCAATACATACAAACACACACATCGGTAAGCTACAACTCACACACACACCACACACTGGTAGCTGCAAACATTAGGCTACATGTATTCAATACAGATGCAAACAATACATTATTCTAAATATTTATCTGTGTGTATTTATTAAGTAGATGTGATTAGTTTTGAGTGTTGTGATGTTTCATCCAGAGATCGTTTGTTAATTTTCTGATCTCAAACACACAGAGTAAACTCTCTGCTGAAGTGATGAGATCCTCGTATGGACACTGTTGTAGAGAGATTGGCGCGTATTTAAGAGTCACACTGTACTCATCACTCATGATCACTCTCACTCACTCAACTCAGAACACTCACACACACATCACACTCACTGTCTCAATCAATAACACATCTATAATCATCGACCATCTCAATCACTCACTCTCACTCACTCACACATCTATAATCACAACACTCACTTCTACTCACTCACAATCAATCCACTTCACACACACATCTTGTTAACAAACACACATAGCTGTCACACAAACACACTACACATCTGTAAACACACATCACACAAACACACACATCGTAACAGCTCCACTTCACTGCCACTCTACTTCACTCACTCACTCACCACACAACACACTCACTCACACACCACACACACACACACACACCAGTACTCATTCTCACCACACATAACTGTAACACACATTCACTCATACTCACTCACTGACACCACACACACACACATCACATACATTTTATACACACATCACACTCACTGACTCACTGAACTCACACATCTGTACACACTCACACGTCACACACACATCTCACACCTCTGTAATCACACCACAACATCACAACAAATACATCTGTAAGAACTCACTCACTCATACTCAACTCATCTCACACACAGACTACATCACACACACACACACACTCACTCGCATCATCACTCACTCACTCACCACTCGAACACACACACATCTCTGATATGACACACACACATCTTGTAAACACTCACTCACACCAAGTACACAGCTCACTCACTCACCACTCACTAGACATCACACGCACTACTCAATCACTCAGCCCCTCAGGCTCACTTCACTCCGACACGCACTCACACCACACACACAAAAACACACTCTCTCACGCACTCACTCACACACACACACTCACCCACACACACACACACACACACAACCATCTCACTCAATCACTCACTCTACTCACTTCACATAGCCCCACTAATCAATCACTCAAAACACACACACACACCTGAACACTATCACCTCAATGCTGTACCCACTCAATCACTCACTCCCTAACTAACTCACATAGTACTGTCACACCATCACCGGAACACACACACACATCTGAACACTCACTCCTCAATCCCTCACTCTACTCACATCGCCCCTCACACACACTCACTCATTCACTCAATACACCCACCACTTACACACACCTGTAACACACACACAATCGTAACATCACCACTCACTTCACTCACTTCACTCACACCATCTCACACACACTCACTCATCATACTCATTCCATGTTACACACACACACACCACCACAAACACACACACACACCTGTAACACACACACACATCTGTAACACTCACTCACTCACTCACACACCACATCTGTGATCAACTTCCCCACAACAACAACACACCAACATTCTTAATCATAACTCACACACACACACATCACTGTGTTAAGCTGTCAAAACATTATCTACAGATCAATACAGAGCAAACAATACATATCTAAATATTATATCTGTGTTATTTTATTAAGTAGATGTGCTAATTTTGAGTGTTTAGACTTCATCCAGAGAGCTGTCTGTTAATTATTCTGATCTCAAACACACAGAGAAACTCCTGCTGAAGCTGAGATCCTCGAGACACTGTTATAGAGATGGAGCTTATTAAAGAGGAGAGTGAAGACGTGAGGATTGAAGAAGCTTTCAAACATGAAGATACTGAGGAACAAACAGGTTGGTTTTCATTCTCAAAGGTTTTCTTCAGTCAGGTTTTGTCTCTTATTGTATTTACTGCATGTAACTAGTGACGATATGAATGGCCCATCAGGATTAAAAAATAATTAAAAGCAAACTGTTTCTCCTAATATATACTTGGGCGTTCGCCGTTTTAATACATGGGCGACCGCCAAAGTAAAGTCATGCGGGTGAGGAACACTGCACACAAGAGCTTATAAGAAGCTTTTTGTGGATTGAGTCGCGGGCTCTGTACTGAGACCGTTTCATTTGCATTTGCGACCAAAAACTACTGCGTGCGACTATGAAAAAATATTTAGGAGCACCAGTGCGACTGAGCCGATCAGCATATTTGTGTTTGTGTGAGACAGGATGAGCGTCAAAGGCGATCATACAACATGTTTTGGCACAGCGTTGAGTAATATTTGTCGACAAGCTGTTTGAATCGACTGTAAATCCTTTCATTACAGCCTAATAAACAAAGTGTAGACATGGTGTAAATAAGAGATTCGTTGTGCAGTGTAGTGAGCTGCGTTGATTATGATGGGTATGAACTAAGATGAGTGACAGCTTTTAATTATTTTAGCCTAAGGGAGTTTGCAAATGTGATTCTGATTTAATACAACACTTCAATAAACAAGAAGTTGATATTAAGTGACTTACACTGTATGACTATAATTGCTTCAATTTCTACATGTTTTAAGTATGACAACAGAAAAAAGTAAATGGGAACAGCTTACTGGGCATTCAGTTGTATTACAGTAAGTGACAGTTCAGAGAGCAGAACAGATCCGAAGTGCCAAAACTTGTCTGAAAGCAAAATTGACACAATGACGTCATAAATATGCTAATTAATATGTGACGCTCTACCGTGCCGCCAACAAGTTCTCCCAAAATCGGTGGGAAACCGTGATTTAGTTTCCGAAATCTTTATACTTCTCAGAAATATACTTAAAATTACACTTAAATATACTTAAATTATACTGACAGAAAAGTCCAAGTGTTTTTGGACTATACTTGTACTCCTGCACTAAAAAGTAAAGTGAATGATTCCAAGTATTCTTTTTATTGACAGGTTAAAGAGAAACTCCTGCATGCCCCTACATTAAACACTGTGATTAGACGTTTAAACTGGGATGAGTCGTTGTGTTGTTTTGTCATCCTATACAATAGATTTGTTTAAAAATGTTGATGGAAAAAAAAACAGATTAGTTGAGTATGTTAATTAGGGGTGGGAGAAAAATTGATGCATAACGATTTAAAAAGATGTCAAGATTTTTTTTAAGTCTAATTAATAAAAAAAAGGAAGATTCCCACACCTAATGTGAACGTGACGTTTACTTTAAAAGTACAGTTAAACGTGTATTGTAATGTAAATTATGTTCAAAAACTACAAGTATGTTTTTACTTATTACTAAACTAGTAGTTCACTAAGTAAATTTCAAAGAGTACTTTCATAAACTAAATGTGCTATTTAACTAGTAAACTATCAGTATACATTTGAGTTCACTTGTAGGATTGTTGCTGTCAATGAAATGAACAGTTGTAAATAGGGCTGTCACGTTTCCTTGAACAAACTACAGCAGGTAAAGCTGTCAGCTGTGGATATTGGCAATATCGTTAACAGTTCTCGTTTATAATCATTAGCCTACTAATATAGCTGCTTCTTAATAAGATCTTATGCTGCGTTCTGTTAATGCATGAACTTCATATTAGCCTATTTGTAGCACACTTGCTGTCCAGAAATCGCAATAAGCTTTGTGCTTTGTTACCTTTCAATAAACAAAGTGTCCGCTTTAAAATTATGCCAAATTCATAACGAAATTCAAACAGTAAATATGGTTTTGGTGCTCTTTAATGCGGGTTCAAGCAGCAAGTGAACCCATTATATCTTTCTCTTTACTACTATAGTATGATAAAACATAAATGAACATCAAAAGGTAGGCTATTTTATAAGAGAGCCTACAGTAGCTTACAACTTACTAAAATGTGTCATGTAATCGCTCATTCAGTGTTTCAAACTGCGGAAAACGTGTAAAGCTTGTAAACATTGCCACGTTATGACATCGGTAGTCACATTTCCCAGCAAATAACCATATGCGTGAGCGTCGTTCATAAGCTCATTAGTCAGCTAGAAAAATAACTATAAAGTGGAGCGTTCTGCTAAATTTATGCGGTATTGCATATTAATATTTTTACTTAACCTTTTGTCTACATGATAAGAAAGAATGCAAGCTAAAGATAAAATTCAACACCTCCTGTAAAATAGCATTTTACTAATAAAAGAAAAACTGACTAGATGTGGACAAGACATAACATTTATAGGATGCATTGAGGAGGAGCCCAAACTACACTCAAGTGATGGCCAATTGTACTTGTACAGGTCCCATGATATTGGGACATATTCAGCTGTGTAATAAATACTTAGTTGTGACTGTATATTGTCTCGTTTGGAAAAGATGCTTAGTTTCCCACTTTAAGTGACCTTAGTTTCCCATTACATCTACAAGAATGAATTAAAGTGCTGCGTAATTAAAAAAATTTGAGACATAAACATCGATGACAGTATGATTTAAATTATTAAATGTAAAAAATATATTTTAAAAAGATGTGACATAAACACATGACAGTATGATTTAAATGTTAAATGTAAAAAATATATTAAAATATATTATATAACATGTTCATTCTGTGGCACCTGAAAAAATAATTTGGCGCCTAAGTTTGTTTCTTACAGGAGCCAATGGCTCCTGGAGCCATGTTAGACCGTTTTTCAAGGCTGCATGATATTAAACCCATTTAAAAATCATACTGTGAATTCACAAATGCTATGATTTAATTAAATAATTATATGTGATGAAGTTATGGGCGTGTAGGTTACGTACGTGCGTCTCCGTTCACAGTAAATGCTGCTCCGCACAAAGAGTTATAATTTATGTGTGGATGTAGCATCTCAAACTCCATCTCTTCATACTGTTGTGAGTTTGAGTTTATTATAAAGTACACCTGGGAACGCAACGTGCGCCATTTAATCAGATTTGTAAGATAAATCATTTCTAAACCTACATGAACAGGAGAATACTAGGGATGTCCCGATCTGGGATCCCCTGATCCGGTCAGAGTCATTGAATAATGAGTATCTGCTGATACCGAGTCCCGATCCTGACTAGGTTAATTTTGTTAAATGGTGAGCCAAAATCATCACAATTAAAAAGAACCAAAGACTTAAACTACTCAGTCTGTGTGCATTGAATTTATTTAAAAAACGAATTTCACAATTTGAGTTGAATTACTAAAAATAAATGAACTTTTCCACAACATTAATTTATTGAGATGCACCTGTACTGACAGGCTTGACACACTGCTAGCATTTCCAACCTGTGTTGGAGGCATCTGTCGTGACAACTTTCCTGTTGGTCCTCCTCAAGCAGTCCTATGGCCAACCCCTGTTTCATTCCAGCCAGGGGTCCCATGGCGTTCACACAAGCCTAGGCTCAACCCTTAGTATGAGGCGCACCGTAACGCCATGTATGTGATGGAAACCCGCGGGTTTAACCAAGATGAAGGGGTCCCATTGCTAATCGGCCCAGCGTATGGCTGGTTTTCTTTTCCTGTCAAACGTACCACCTTTTTAACTCGCCTTGCACAGTCTTGGAGTTATTAGTCACTATTTTTGGTATGGTCACTTAGAAACACCTTCATTGAGCACAATGCCTTTAGGTTTAAGGGATTAATTTTATCTAGAGTGTCACTGTACTGGGTTTGATTTACCGTTTGTGACCTAGCAGTGGTAATGATGCATTTTGGTTGACTACCTAACTTAACTTTTTTTGTGGACTTGATGTTTACAAGTCTGTCTAAATAATTCTATCTTTGTGCCATTTAAACTGGTGTTGACTTGTTTTTGTTTCTGTTCACCCTAGACCTGATACCGCTGAAAGAGGAGAGTCAAGACCTGGATGAAATGGAAGAGAAAAATCAGAATGAGAAACATATTTTCATAACTGGAGAAAAATATTTTAGTTGACTCACATACTTATAAACAGAAGCTCTCAACCCTTAAAGTCCAGGATGAAGAAGTTCACAACTACAAACGCCTTTCACCCCCTAACCTGCCAACAGTGTGGAAGGAGTTTCGGTCAAAAAGAAAGCCTTAAAAACCACTTGAAAATCCACACTGAAGAGAATTTGTTCATGTGTTCTCAGTGTGGAATATTTTAGTGATTCAACAGAAACAAACCCTTACATGTCCACATTAAGAATTTCACATCACACTGAGCGAATCTCGACCCTCCTCCTGCAAACTGGTTTTGATATTGGACTATCAGACGTAAAGAAGGTAGTTTAGGTCGCCCATATACGGTTCCCGGCGAAGCCTTTCACCTGGCTCAGCATGTGTGAAAAGGTTTAACATGTAAACAAAGCCTTAAAGTCCACCTTAAAAATCCATCTGGAGAGAAGAGCCGTTCATATGCCTCAGTGGGGAAAGAGTTTTTACACAGAAATCACCCTTTATTCCACATGGTAAAATTCACAGTGGAGAGAAACCTCACACCTGCAAACTGTGTGGGAAGAGGTTTTCTCAGTAAAAGGAAGTCTTAAAAATTCACGGATGAGAATTCACTAACCGAGAGACGCCGTCATCAACTGCTCTCCGTGTGGAAAGAGCTGCAACAGAAAAAAAGAACTATGCCAATGAGAGTTCTACACGGAGAGAAACCTTTTGATTTGCTCATGTGGAACAGATTTTCGGATATAAACACACCTTAATAAACAACATAGGATTCACCTCCCGGGTAGAACTGTTTTAATATTCCGCAGTGTTTGAAAGAGTTTTCTCACAACACAGAGGAAAATTTGACAATCACATGAATTCCACCTGGAGAGAAGCCTTCACCTGGCCAGAGTGTGAAAGCGCGTCACAGTTAAAGGAAACCTTAAGGACACACATGAATTTCAAACTGGAGAGAAACCCTTTCACCTGCCCTGATGTGAAAGGATTCACATTAAAGGAAACTTAAGACTCACATCATAGTTTCACAGCTTAGAGAGAGGCCTTACCAGTGTCCCCTCATTGTTAAAAGACTTCAAAAATAACACATGCCTGACACGGCCTTGCAAACTCATCTGGAAAAACTGCCATTGTCCCTCATGTGACACGAGGTTTAGTGAGCCAAAGTTTTGAGACAATCATCTGTCATTCACGTTCCTGGAGAAAAGATAATTTGATTTGTGTTCTATTCTAATAACTACATCACTTGACTTTAACAAACATATTAAAGGGTAGATTCACCGCAAAAAATTAAATTCGCCCAAAATTACTCACCTCGATTTCTCCTCTACCTAGATGTCTATCTATTTTTGACTTTTCTCCGGGCTCTTGAGTTGGATAAAAGGATTAAGCGAATGTGTCCTTGGTGACCGTGTTAAAAAAGCGAGGTATTAATGCCACTCAGACGGGTTTGTTTTCGTATAAGAGGTCCCGGGGAGGAAGATGCAATATGCGCCATTCACAAAATCGCATGTTCAATAAAAACGTCTTTTGTAAGAAAAAATAAAACCACTGAACATTCTGAAAGAACATAAAAGTCGCTGCAGTTCCACACCGTGGGGGAGGAGGTGCGTTTACCAGGGGGGGGAGCAGGCAAACCGCAAGAGGCTGTAGCAAAAAACGCCACACAAGAAGACACTGAGAAAAAACAGGGTGGCAGAAAACTGGCTGTGAGCTCTGAGGCCTGTTGTGGACTCATCTACCCACTCTTTTTTATCACCATCCCAACATAACCTTTGACCAAACATTTTATTTTTTTCATTCTTTTATTTTGTTTAATAAAGTGTAATTTTTTTTAATTAAATGTCTGTCACATTTAAAGTTGCAATAGGTGATTTTTTTTTCTTTTCTTGGTCATGGTTGAATTCTGTGCAGACAGAGCGAGAATGACCTACAACCATCAACAACCTGCCCTTGGCCTTACCTATCTCTCGTAATTGTATTACTGTATTAGAACTGTAAACTATTTATTTTTTTCTCAATTACCAATGAATGGGCACATGATGTATGAGAATTTTGTCGTCGGTTGTCTTGTCTGTGGTGCAACATGCGTTTCAGGGGGGCATGGCTTTGACGTCATTTGGCAGGGAGTGGTGGGGGGCCCTTCGCTTCAGGTGCTAGATCATGCTACTTAGCATTTCCTAGCTGTCTTATTGCAGCCTTTAAGTGTGGTATTCAAAAAAGCTGTTTTTTTTTTTTTTAACCCTTGTGCGTCAATTAAAAAAGTTACACATGGGTCCATAATGGACAAAAATCGGGTGGGCTAGATGTGGGCCAAAACTGTCAAAGAAAAGGGAATGATTAAGGGCTTGGGAGCACGAGGACTTATGTAATGGTACTATTTTGGGTTTTGTTTACATGTTTTTTGTTTTCCCCATTCTTTTAATTTTGTAATTTGGATATCATGGCTTGGTGTGTCATGCTTTGCCCGGGGGGGGTTGGGGGGCCCCAAATCAGGGATAGAGTCAGTCCTGCCAGCTGTGTATGTGGCATGTTGTGATGAGGTTGAAAATAGGGAGGGGGGAAGGGGTCTTGTCATAGTATGTGACCCTTAAGTTTTACTATAATAGCCCCTTGTTGCGCATTGTCTCTTGTCGTCGTAGTAGAATGTGAAGGGTTTTTTGTAGACCCTGTTGTCGTTGGAGTTTGTTCATGTCACGTTTGTTTCATGTCAGTTTGTTCATGTCATGATGGTCCAAGGCCATTGTCAAAGTCTTTGTGTTGATATTAGATTCTGCATTTTTCATTTTAATAAACTGGCACAATTTGGGGTTCGTTCACAATATCTTGCCTTGGGTCTTCAATTTAAAATAGAAACCAGAAGACGGTTAAAGTGGAAGACAAATTGATGCCACTGAGCGGCAAGGGGGGCTGAGAGAATAGACAAAAGTTTAAAAAGTGAAACCTAAAAAAAGTTATAGAGGTTTAAGTTTGACCTAAAAGGATTTTCTGAACAACATTTTATATAAAATAAACAATATTTTATTGACAAACATGGAAGGGGTGAACTTCTAAACCTAGGAGCGTAGAAAACATTTGTGTTCACAAATTGTGAGGGTTGATAATCTCAGAAAAATTAGCTTGCAAGAGGTAAGCTTGAGTAGTTGGTGTGGCATAGTAAAACCAAAAGAAGAAGAAAAGTTTTTCTGGTACCCCATTAAAAGTTCCAGCAAAAACTCAGCCGCTGCGTGCAACACGAGAGTGGTTGGATTGGTGCTTTTGCATAAAGGCGTTTTGGGTTCGGCAAAATCAAGGGAAAAATCAAAAAGGGTCAAGGATTATGACAGCTCCCAACAGGGACACCAATTTTTTTTATGACACAGCGGGGGATACAAACCACACTCTGACAGATCACACAATTATGAGCTGCGTTAAATTATTTATATACCAAATTATCGCTATAATACAGCAAAAGCAGAAAACAGGAAAAATGTGAGTTTTTGCTTTATAGGCCAAACCTGAGAAAATGGCACCATCTGGTAAAATTTTTTATTTTGAAGCCTTGCCAACAGAATGAAAGCCCATTAGCAAAAATTGCATCATTTTACAGTTAAATGGCACTGTGATTAAAAATAGCAGTTTTAATGGGTTTCAATGGGGACATTTTTGTCCTTAAGGTCCTGAGAGGAACTATTTTGTGTACCTAGTGCAAAATAGATTTATTAAAGGAAATGGGGGTGAAATAGTAAAATTCCAATAAAAATACACACTTGTGCCAAAATTTATGCAGTTGGCAATAACACAAGGGGGGGGGGGGGTTCAGAGGAGGGGCAAAATGATCAAAAACACAAAACGGAAAAGGACAAAAATGTCCAAAAGGTTGCACAAGGGTTAAAAGCA
>JADLZN010011020.1:0-27563 GCA_018155175.1 Sinocyclocheilus anophthalmus
GTTGCACAACCTGCCTAATTTGGCAAGGCTCTAGGCTTCTGCAAGCCACAACATTTCTAATTACCCCTTTAAACATTGAAAAGCCGGTTTATTTTGCTGTCCTAACTATACAGGATTATATGGCTAGTTGTATTTTGTTATTTGCATTCAGCATTGTTTTTTTCCCTGCTGTCTGCTAACCTCATGGCTCATTTTTGGGCGAGCCTCCAGTGTAGTATGCCATTCTAAATAGCCGCTAGCACACAATTATCAGACCCTCTTCCAATCAACCACACAAGCTGCAGTTTGTGAAGGACGATATACACCTAACAAAGAACATTATCCCTCTTCACTCCATGATTTTCAGAGAAGGTTTTAATTCCATCAGTGTCAACACACACAGGAACGAGGCCAACATTAAAGGGGCAGACGGCCAAGAGCAGAGAGATGAAAGCAGGCTTGCTTACCGTATTGAAATTAGGGAACAGGCCGACCGGAGAGGAGCTCTCCACGGGGAAGGTCATGAAAGGCTTCATGTCCAGACCGGACTGCATTATTAGAGAAGGAGTCCGAACCAATGCGGGGAGCGTGTTGCTATGACAGGAACTTCCTGGAGAGGAAGAAGAGGGAGAGAGTTAGGACACAAAATAGACAAAACTTACAAAGCTTTAGGGACAAAATATCCCTTCTTGCATCCACTCATGCACAGATGAGGAAAGCGAGAAAAGTTGCGTTTGAGAACAGGCAGTGATCGGAGGAAACTCAACATCATCGGCCAAAGAAGCAGAATACCTGAGTGCTCTGGGGAGGAAGACTAGCACAAATACAGAACAGAAAGAAAGGTTGGCAGATGGTTCTAGACTAGACTAGTTCTGCTATGCAATGTTCCAAACTTAGTTCATTTACCTATGACAATTTTGTCATAATTTAATCTTCCTCATTTTTGGGTGAACTATCCCTATAAAACATAATTGGCATGCATACTATTTGCAGAGAAACAAATCTCATTATTAACTGCAACAAGCTTAATGCAAAAATCTAAAAGAACGTTGAGTATGAAAAAAGCTTACGTTATAATATGCTCACTTCATTCAATACATCATTGTATTGATAAAATTATAAATTAAATATTTTACCCAATATCTGTTTATACATTTGTTTATTAGAGTATGCTCACACCAAACCAGTGTTGTTACTGTTAACTAAAACTATAATTTAATAAAGCTGAAATAAAATATATAAGACAAGTAAGAAAAATTAATGGAAAAATAAAAATTGAACTAAAGCACTAAAAGTACTAAAACTAAAGCCAAATATATATATATATATATTATATATGTATAATATATATATATATATATAATACTATAAAATATTGCAGCACAAAGCAAAATTACAAAAACTTTAAATAAAATAAACGCCGAAAATACAAATATGTATTACTCCTCACTGGGTAGTGTGACATAGGATAATGATCTTGGCTTGAACACTGATAGTTTGAACCCATTAAGGGACAGTTTCTAAATTTTCACCATTGTGACAATGACAAGTAAGTGGGTTTGAATAAATGCGTCTTCTTGTCAGTTTAGCATGCATATTTGTCACAAGTAAGCTCATTCATTTAACTCATTTTTAATTCCATACAATCAGTAACTTTAGTCTCTTTTCATTTACTCACAGTTATTCATTCTGACTGGAGATCTGGATCACATACTTCCACTATAATAGAAGCGAGTTGTAATGCTAGTGCAACATCGCTGAATAAATGGGCCCCTAATGCGCTTTGATCAGCGTGAGCAGTACCATGTCCATTTATGTGACACAATGACAGCTCCAATCGGACGTGTAATGAAGAAGGATCTCGTGTAATGCGCCATGGAGATATCTAATCATGTATGTGACGAAAGGAAAAAAGTCATTTCCAGTTCGCTGCCCGATTAAACGAGATCCAAGATCCTTCGTTGTACGAATCAGAGGTCAAGCTGCGAAACATAATCAGCTTGAGTAAAGCCAAAAAAACTGCAGACCGTGGCCATGTCGTCTTAGTCTTGAATTTCTGTATGTAATGGTTAACTAATCCTTGTAATGCTCCTAAAAACGATGCTAAAGAAAACATGCTTTTAGCATGGCAGGGGATACAGGAACATCTAAAGCTACTGCACAGCACCCCAGGAGATATAATGCACACTAATGCTGCTTTAATCATAGCGCTAGCATGACACATTTGTGCTCTATGCAGAAAAAAAAAACATGCTGCAAATGTGCTTTTTCCTTGTCATTTGGTCCGTCTGAACATAAGAACGAAAAATAAACAAGGAATCAATGGCTGTCAGAGTGAGCTAAACGGCAGAGTACGAGGAATGCTTTTTGGCTTTCTTTTCAGATGTTGTCCAACAAGTCAAGGCTGACTAGACGCCCTCAATGAGGCGTCTTGTAGTATGTTTTGTGGCTTCCTTACAAGTATTACTTGGTTACATAAAACGGCATTCGTGGCTGTAAAACAAAATCAAATTATGGAGATGAAGAAAAACTGTTATGGTTACGCTGTGTTCAGACTCAAAATTTCAAGAAAATCGCTTCTAATTGATGTGTAAATGCATGTTCTTTTTTTCAAAACATCACTGATTGCAATGCACAGGCCAGCAGTGGCGGCTCGTCGGGGGAGGCAAGGGAGGCACAGCTTCCCCAAAATTTTGAGGTGAAAATGGGAGGAGAACGATTTAATGTTAATAAAATTCACAATTCATATCAGGAATGTGTCTTTTTGTTTCTAATTTCTTAGTTGTAATCAGGGTTTGAAATTAACACCCGCCAACCCGCCAAATGCGGGTAAAAATCAGCTGTGGCGGGTAACGCTGTCAAATCACTAGCCAGTTTGGCGGGTTACTTTTCGTAACTTATGTTCACTCATTAATTTCTTTGGGAAGTTAATGCAAGCCAAATCTGCGCAGGTTTAGCGCAAATACTGAACTTGTGAGACATCGTGACATTATCGAGTATATTGCAAAAACCTAACAAAACACACCTAAGTTACAAAGTACACGCATACGCGACGTGATGTAGTATGGTTAGACTAACTTTGTGCTGTGCGCATTTAGAGTGCATTCTTTCATTGCATGATTCAGTCTGTTAATATGCATTACGAATGATCACATAATTCAAGATAAGGGGGTTGGAAAATGTATATATTTATATCAATTCATATACAAACCCGATTCCAAAAAAGTTGGGACACTGTACAAATTGTGAATAAAAACAGAATGCAATGATGTGGAAGTTTCAAAATTCAATATTTTATTCAGAATACAACATAGATGAAATATAAAATGTTTAAACTGAGAAAATTTATAAATTTTAAGGGAAAAATAAGTTGATTTTAAATTCATGGCATCAACACATCTCAAAAAAGTTGGGACAGGGCCATGTTTACCACTGTGTGGCATCCCTCTTCTTTTTATAACAGTCTGCAAAGTCTGGGGACTGAGGAGACAAGTTGCTCAAGTTTAGGAATAGGAATGTTGTGCCATTCTTGTCTAATACAGGCTTCTAGTTGCTCAACTGTCTTAGGTCTTCTTTGTCGCATCTTCCTCTTTATGATGCGCCAAATGTTTTCTATGGGTGAAAGATCTGGACTGCAGGCTGGACATTTCAGTACCCGGATCCTTCTACGAAGCCATGATGTTGTAATTGATGCAGTAAGTGGTCTGGCATTGTCATGTTGGAAAAATGCAAGATCTTCCCTGAAAGAGACAACGTCTGGACGGGAGCATATGTTGTTCTAGAACTTGGATATACCTTCAGCATTGATGGTGCCTTTCCAGATGTGTAAGCTGCCATGCCACACGCACTCATGCAACCCATACCATCAGAGATGCAGGCTTCTGAACTGAGCGCTGATAACAACTTGGGTTGTCTGTCCTCTTTAGTCCGGATGACATGGCGTCCCAGTTTTCAAAAAAGAACTTCAAATTTTGATTTGTCTGACCACAGAACAGTTCTCCACTTTGCCACAGTCCATTTTAAATGAGCCTTGGCCCAGAGAAAACACCTGCGCTTCTGGATCATGTTTAGATATGGATTCTTTTTTGACCTATAGAGTTTTAGACGGCAACGGCGAATGGCACGGTGGATTGTGTTCACGACAATGTTTTTTGGAAGTATTCCTGAGCCCATGTTGTGATGTCCATTACAATAGCATTCCTGTATGTGATGCAGTGCAGTCTAAGGGCCCGAAGATCACGGGCATCCATTATGGTTTTCCGGCCTTGACCTTACGCACAGAGATTGTTCCAGATTCTCTGAATCTTTGGATGATATTATGCACTGTAGATGATGATAACTTCAAACTCTTTGCAATTTTTCTCTGAGAAACTCCTTTCTGATATTGCTCCACTATTTTTCGCCGCAGCATTGGGGGAATTGGTGATCCTCTGCCCATCTTGACTTCTGAGAGACACTGCCACTCTGAGAGGATCTTTTTATACCCAATCATGTTGCCAAATTGACCTAATAAGTTGCAAATTGTTCCTCCAGCTGTTCCTTAAATGTACATTTAACTTTTCCGGCCTCTTATTGGTACCTGTCCCAACTTTTTTGGAATGTGTAGCTCTCATGAAATCCAAAATGAGCCAATATTTGGCATGACATTTCAAAATGTCTCACTTTCAACATTTGATATGTTATCTATATTTCATTGTGAATAAAATATAAGTTTATGAAATTTGTAAATTATTCCATTCCTTTTTACTCACAATTTGTACAGTGTCCCAACTTTTTTGAATTGGGTTTGTAATATCACACGAAAAGTGCCGTTTTTAAAAAAAAGTCAGCATGGTTACAAATGTGATATTGACTTTATACAACAGTTCAATAAACAATAAGTTAAATATCAAGAGACTTACGTTTTAGACACCCTATTGGCTGTTTGCTTTATTTCGCCAACAGAAAACCTTCCAAACACAGCGCTGTTTTGCGTCTCTGAGCAAAATCAACAGTTTAAATGATTCCGTTAATTCGCAATGACTCACTTAACAGTGACTTGCTGCCACTTACTGGTGGTTTTAATTTCACATTTAAAGTATCTTTTAATTTTTAAAATAATTTAAATATCACTATTCAACATTTCATGTTTAAAATATCAAAACATTATTTAGCTATGCATTTGTAACTGCAGGTTAAAGGATCCCATGTCCCTCTAAGCTGCATTAACATGGTAATACATATAAATGCCACTTCTTTCAACTTCTGCAAGATAATTTTATTGATACTGATTTCATTGTTTAGTAAAACGCCTAAATTGTAGTCTTGTTATAATTGCTGATTAAATATAAGAATTGGAACTCAAAAGATGATGCACACTGTAGTAAAACATTGAATAAAGGCTAAAAAGGCCATGAAGTAAAAAGCAATCTAACTTATTGGAAAAGATTAATTGATATCCTGCATTGTGAATGACCCCCCCCCCCCCCCCCCCCCCCCCCCCCCCCCCCCCCCCCCCCCCCCCCCCCCCCCCCCCCCCCCCCCCCCCCCCCCTCCCACCCACCCTCACAGAATATGCAGAATATCAAAAAAACGTTAGGAGTCAGCTATCCACGGTATTCCTTAAGATATCAGCACAATAACACACGCAGCAAAATATTGTCTAATTATCTTTATCAATAAAATCCCAGAAAATAATCGAGATATAATTTGTCAATATCACACACCCTTAGTAAGAACACAAAATTATTTTGCAACAGTAGATTTGTACTGTAGACAGCCTCAAGCTGTGGTTTATTTCGGGGTTTTTTGGCTGCGTAGAAGTCTGAAGGCAGTACTTAAAAATATAGTAGCAAATTGGCTGGTGAGTATATAACGTTATTTCAATCCCTGCTTGTAATACCATAACGTGAAAGCGCCGGTTTTCTATCGCGAATGTGCCGAATCTGCTAAAGTGATTACAACCGCTAATGATAGAGAAGGGTAGGGGGAGGCCAGGGGAGAGGTGAGCTCTCGTGCCTCCGTTGGTAAAAAAAATTAGCCAATCACCATCGAATATTCACTTTCAGCGCTGAGGAGTGTTAAGAAAAGAAACCTTATAGGGGAGGCTAGCCTCCCTTCTGATAACAACCAATCATCAGAGAGACGTAAATAACGTGATATTAGTTTGAACTTCTGCCGCTGCGCTGATAATGTACCAAGTACTTCTGATGATTAGCGATATTGAATATTTGATTGCCAACAGATTTATCAAGCTGTCATTCAAACAGTGTATATACAAATTTAGGGAAAACAGCCTGAGCTGGATATAGGCTACATCAGTCTGCTTAATTAAATGGCGCAACAGGCAGCTCTCTTTTAACACAGACTTTAAGGAAGGGATGGATGTTTGCTTCAAGTGATAGGCCAGGTAAGGGAAATTATATTATCTTGCTGTATGTATGTCATTTTCTTTACGTTTTCTGAGTAAAAGCAACTAAAAAAAGCCATTTTAAAGTGGTTACGCATATAATAATAATAATAATAATAATAATATAATCGGCAGGGATCCCAGACAATACAATTAGTGTGCCTCCTCTATTTTAAAACCCACGAGTCGCCACTGCAGGCCAGAACAAGTCCACTTCGGTATAATACAAATGCAACACACTCCATCACTAGACAGATGTCTCCCTCACCACCTGTACATCCGAGTGCTGAAACAGACCCATTCCCATTTGCTGAGTTTAATGAGAACCACATGCAATAACTGAACTTGGCCCTCTGACTGGCATCAAAATTCATAGCCGTGATTTGAAGCTCTGTGGCCCGACCAGAACATTCAGTTTCAATAAAACAACTGTGTTTTCATGGTTCAGATGAGGCGAAACGCTGCATATTTCAAAGCTTAATGAAACCATCAGAGATGCAAAGACTCAGATGGGTAATGATTGTCCTCATCATTTAGGTTTTGACTCACTGTATTAGTTTAACAGCTTTGATGCATGAATTGTTTAATCGCAAAGGAAAATATTCTTAGCGATTCCTTTTTACTTCAAAACAAGACTATAATCATTACCAATATTTTTCTCTGCCAAAATGATTCATTTTAAGAGAGTTACACATCTGGCCATCGCAATAAAAGATAGTATTTCAGAGGTACTTTGTGCGTTATCATGTTTGTCAGCCAATTCTTTTTTTTATACAATAAAAACACAGGCTGCATCTGAAATTGCACACTTCCCTACTATACAGTAGGCGAAAATAGTATGTTAAGAGTGGGTACACATTCACAGGTTACATCCAAAATCACATACTATACAGTATGTGAAAAAAAGTATGTGAAAAGAAAAGTATGTTCAAATTCACAGGCTGCATCCAAAAACTTCAATACTATATAGTAACAGTACGTGAAGAGAAGTATTTACAGATTCACGTGCTGCATCCAAAACTGCATACTTCCATACTATATAGTAGGCAAAAAACAGTATGTGAACAGAGTAGTATGTCCGAATTCACAGGCTGAATGCAAAATCACATACAGTACTTCCCTTCTTGCAGGTGAAAAACAGTATGTGAAAAGTATGTTAGAATTCACAGGCTGCATCCAAAATCACATACTTCCCTACTATACAGGCAAAAATAGTATGTGAAGAGTAGTAGGTACACACTCACTTTCTGCATCCAAAATCGCATACTTCCCTTGTATATAGTAGGTGAAAAACAGTATGTGAAGAGTAGTATGTACAAATTCATAGGCTGCATGCAAAAATCACATACTTCCCTTCTAGTAGGTGAAAAACAGTATGTGAAAAGTATGTCAGAATTCACAGGATGCATCCTAAATCGCATACTTCCCTTATATATTTAATGGTCTCAAAGTAATTACTTATTCAAAAGAAGTACCTACTCAGAGAGTATGCTAGTTTGGACGCTGTCACTGTGACATATGAAGACAACAGTCACAGAATTATGGATAAGGGGTCATCAGCCATGGTGGTTAGGATGGAGTAAGTGATGGATGCCATGCATCAAAGCTTTAAAAAAAGAAGTGAATGCATTTCCCTAACAATTTCTTTTGTTTCTCTCTATTTATTTTACCACCCTTATACTCTACTTCAAGTGCCAGCCTAAATTGATGGGAACAATACTAGAAGACCATTACAGAGAGACATGTAGCTCTGTTGCAGGGCAGACATGTCAGTGTTTGGAAGACTGTGGTCACGGCCAATCACATAAACAGATAGGATAACGTGGTGTGGTTTGTGGTGTGTGTGTGTGTGTGAAAGAGGCCGCAGTAATTACTGTTCTTTATTGTGCACTCTGCAGCCAAAGAGCTGTGTTTGGCCAGAGCAGGTGTTATGAAGCAGACCAGAGCTCACAGAGCACTGGGAGAAAACAGCAGCATGAGAGTCAGTGATTTATAATATGCACTGTAAAAAATGTTACAGTAAAATCCTGTTAATGGTACCATTACCTTTTCATATATTGCTATACACACACACACACACACACACTGAATACATTGTTTAAAATAAAACATATTTTTGTGATTCAAACAAAACATTTAACATGAGCAAGTGATGTTGTTCTCAATATTCAGAGCACTTTTTTAAAACAATACAATAAAAAAATAACATTTTTAGTAACATACACTGCAGACACAATATTGTGCTTACATTTGTATTTTTTCTTTGCCAATGAAGCCAAACTCCAAACCACAACTGATATTTTGAAAGAATCTTTTGAGTGAATGATTCTTTGACACAAATCCTTTCCAGTGTAATAGTAAAATGTCCATCGTACACAGATGGAAGTTATGCTAATGTAGCAGATGCTGATGTGCCTTTCAGGCACTGTTGATGACTGCAGTGATTTAGAATAGCTAAAGCGAAAAGCTGTTTATGTGTGCAAATGAAATTAGATGAGAACACTGGAATTTCCAACTTCAAAGCAGCTTGAAAAAGTGTGACAGAATGCCACTTGGACTTCGTGATTAAAAACTTGTGTGGAAAGCCAGGACCCCAAATGAATCATGACACAGTGCATGACGTCATGCGAACATGTTGGCACCCCTGCAGATAATGATAAACATTTAGTTTTAAGCAAATAAAATGCATAAATGAGTCGGAATTGCTGCATTACATTACATGCACAATAAAACCATTTCACAGGTTCAGATGTGTAAATGAGCTTTTCTGTTGATAATTTTACACATGTAAAACACAGAAACAAACACAGCATAGAGTGGAATATTATGTGATTACATTTTTTTTGTTTTGTTCTTACTTTCTTCATGTGGCAACACTGTGAAGAATGTGATGAAATGTGACACATTTTTCACATTTAGTCACTAAAGTTAAACAAAATCAGGATGTAGACTCGTTAATAGCTGGGTTTGTCCCTTTTTAACCCAGTGTTGGGTTATATTTAACCCAGCATTTTTTAGAGTGTATCGGACTAAAAATATATAAGAGGAATAAATGAAAATATTAGACATTATATGCAATACGTTTGGTAGACACTTTTATTCAAAGCAACTTTAAGGCATTTATGGTACGAATTTTAGCAGTTCAGGCATTCCCTGGGAATCAAACCCATGACATTGGTATTGCTAATGCCAAGTTCTACTCTTGAAACACTTTTATTATTAGACATTTCACATCCAACTATAACTTTTATAGGGTTTGGTATGTTAACAGTACATGCACTGTTACTATGCAATTATGGCATTTGAGTTATTTAATTTGTAAACAATATAGTTTAATAATAATAAGATATATTTTAATAATATATTTGATAATTCATTCAATATTTTGTACAAAAATATTGAGTACATCTTTTTTTAAAAATCATTTATTAGTCAAATACTAGTTTCTTATAATGAAATAAACTCAAGCAATAGGCAATATATGTAAATTTTAGACAAAATTAACTGTTGAGTGTACAGCGTAAATAAAATACTTAAGTAATATTCAGTGATTTCATTAAGGTAGCATAGATATTTATTACTGCGATACTTGCAAAGCCACTGAATTATTTTTTAGAGTGTGCAGCAGTAGAACCACATTTGACATTGGCCTAAATCAGATGCCAAAAATCGAATCGGAGTCTGCATTAGAGTCTAGAGTCTGCATTATTCATGCAGAGAATTCCACACCCCTCCCATACATTTCACTCCGCTCGCCTCCATTGGCAGAGTGGCCATGTGTAGCCCATAATTTCATTTCTGTAGTGAATGAGACCAGTTGGTACATCAGATCAAACAGCAGAGGAGGCTGGAATCAGTCAAGAGATCTTTTAATTAGCCCCATAAAATAAAGATCTCAGAAAAAAGCACACACTGGCCCTTTAAAAACAGTTTAGATCCTTCAAAGACACAATGAGGTGGAAAACGGGTATACACTCTGCTCTGAATCAGAGAGAGGGAAGCAAAACTGTTTAGGGAGGTTTGCAGGGATGTTTCAGAGCCAAGCGCATGCTTGATTGAGTTCATCACCCTTTTTATGGTGTCAGACACATGTCATTATGATGTTACTTTTTCATGTCAAGCCTTGAACCTTGCACCCTATTCTGACTAATCATCACATTCTTGCATAAACATGACAGAACAAATGGGACCTTGGAAGAAGAGGTGAAAAAACAAGAAGCTAGCTGTCTTTATCTCTGAGGAAAACCGAGTGTGAACATGCAAGTGAAGGATGAGAGATAATAGAGATAAATGCACATGTCACCAGCTTATTAATCAGTGATAGAAGCTCATCTCCAGTCGGGCCAACAAAGGCATCACCCCATGAACTAATGAGTGCAACCGTGTGACAGGGTCAACCCGCCCTGTGGTTATCATAACAGAGAAGGGATGCTGGGGTCAAACTGTCCACAGCAGGACACGGTAAAACATCAAGAAAGAGTGACACACCCAAGCCATACAACAAACCTTTAGGAAGAATGGACACTAAAAATGTTAGGGATTTTAACAGAAAAACATTGTAAAAATGCTAGATTAAACCTTGCTTTTGCCTTAACATACATGATCAATAATTTTAGAAACATACATTTAAATTTACTGCTATAATTTTTTAATAATATTGTTTATTTTATAACATTATTATAAAATATACATATACATTTGTTTTTATAACCTGTTTATAAACTTTTTGTTTGAAGTCAAGAGTTTAAAATGTCAGTGTTAATTTACACAAAATAATACATAACATTAATAACACCAAAACATGTGTCCACAGTCAGTGATTTCATTCGTGAATGAATTTCTTATTTGTTGCATCAAAGCTCATGAGACATTCAAATAATTAATTTTTGTCTCATCACATTAATTTGGATCACAAATCACATCCACAACTGGCGGTCCTATATGTTTATTTTTAGTGATGAAGCCGCGTTGAAAAGCATTCAGCACAAAACCCTTGGTTTTGAATAGACTAAACTCTGTGCAAACATTTTTGACAACAAGCTTGGCCAGCTGACCAATCAGAGCAGACTAGGCTTATGGAAGGGAGGGTTTGCCCGACTTGCTTGAACGAACCGTTTCGAAATCATGGACAAGTGACTCTATGTATAAATGTATATTCTTGGAAAATTACAGTGTTTTCTGACCTTGGATGCATTTAAATCTGTTGTAGGGGACTCCAACATAATATTAGGACATTTTAAAATACCATATGACCTGCTCTTTAATACTATTTCATTAAATCTTGAAAGTTAATTTAATGACTCTAAATGAGAAAAATCCATGATACATTTATGGATATTTAAAAAATTTTTTTTTTAGATTTATTTCATGAGAGTCTGTGGGTCATTTTGCATGGAATAATCAGACACTCCTCATTGTTTCCTTCAGATTGCTGCGTCTTTGGAGGAGCAGGCTTTCACAGAAGCATGGGGTCAAAAAGCAAAGGCTACCTTCAGTGATTCTCTCATGGATACCTTCACTAATCCAGACCTGAAGAAAATCATCAATAATATCAATGTTCTGGGACCCGCCAATCTCCCAACTGCTGAGAGAGAGAAGGTGAGTTGACCACTGGAGCTGTGGAAGATGATCTTGACAATGCATCCAGATGTGTTTTGATCACTCTCTTTGTTTTCTTAGTACAATACCATTCTGAGCCAGATGGACAGCATCTACTCAACTGCAAAGGTGTGTCCTTCAGAGGAATGCTGGTCTTTGGAGCCTGGTGAGAAACGCTTCCAACACTTTGTTGATGTGTGTCAGTAAGGGTCAAAATGAAGGTGAAAATACACACAAGTATGCAAAAGGAAGTACAAGTGCTTACAATACAACAAAAGAATCGTGTTTGAGATAAGCTTGAGGTTTGAAGCTTGATGCATGAGGATCAAGCTATAGATGGTTTAAGAATGCAAAAGTAGCAATAACACCTTTGCAGACAGATTACATTTAATTACATTTATTGTTTACATTCACCAAAGGGCAATTCTGCAGCTTTAAAAAACAGTTATTTATAGCTAAAGTTGCTGTTTAGTCTATAATCAGGACAACAGCCTGATTGTGATGATCATATTGCTTTTACACAACAGTTCACAATAAAAATAACTTATTCATTTTTGTTCAGCCAACAAAATCTCTGAGAAACATACATTAGAGAATGATTCAACGACTCACTCATAAAAAGCCATTTGTTTTGTTCCTGAAAGAATTAGTGTTTTGAACGTGTTGAGGTCACATTTACCATTGTTCAGCAATTTTTTTTGTGGGCAAAATCCAGTCATTTCAATAGGAATCCATGTGATTGGGAGTTTCATGTGAGGGTGAAAGATTTCCCAATGCAGATTTTGCAGGTTCACATTGGTCACATGACTTCGCAGCATTGACCAATAGAAACTTCTTGGTTTGAAAGTGCTTCATACGTCACTAGACTATGGACAACCGACAATGAACCTTTTTGTCTGCAAAATTAGCAAAAGTGTTGCTAATGTGACTGCATCTTCAATTATGTAAAGATTCACTCATATACAGTCACTTGTCACACCTACTGGTACGTAACACTTTATTTTAAAGGGGTCATATGATGCGATTTCAATTTTTCTTTCTCTTTTGGAGTGTTACAAGCGCTTGGTGCATAAAGGAGATCTGTAAATTTGCAAAGACTAAAATCTCAAATCCAAAAAGATGTTCTTTATAAAAGTTAAGAGTCAAACAAGCCTACCTAAAACGACTCGTTCTAACACGCCCCCACATGTCTACGTCATGATGTGGGAAGATTTGCATAATGCCGCCCAAATGTTCACGAAGAGTAGACTACAACGCCGGCTGTTCTGACTCACAGACTGTAAGTACGTTTTTTATATTTAAAGAATTTGCCACTGACGATTCAAACGTGAGTTTTGAGCGGTGTAGAGTAGCGCTTGTTGTTTGTCTCCGATCACAAATGCAGACATGGTTTTATGTTTACGCGGCGATGCAACGCAACGCGTAAAAAGTCATTATAATCTCGTCATGCGAGGTCCCACTGGATGCCACAATGCCTAGTTTATAATGGTTTGCATGTGCTCGTAGCTCCAGGCCGTACAGGCATCGCAATTGGTAAGGGGTGTAACTTTTCGAGGGAAAACTGCCACGCTTGAGGTATTCGACCAATCACAACACACTGGATAGCTGGCCAATCAGAGCACACCTCGCATTTCAGACTGATGAGCTTTGTAAAAATCGGCGCGTTTCAGAAGGCGGGGCATAGAGGAGAAACAATAATTTACAGTATGTTGAAAATAATGTGTTTTTTTAACCTTACACCGCATAAACACATTTAATTACACCAAAAACACCCTTTTATAGCATGTTGGCTAAGTAATAGTACGTATAACCACATATTAAGCCTTATTCTGCATGACCTATTTTTAGATCCCTTAATCCTACCCAATACCTAAACTTAACAATTACTTTACTAACTATAAATAAGCAGCAAATTGAGCAATTTTATTGAGTTTGAGGCAAAAGTCGTAGTTTATAGTCAGAAAGTGTGACCTAACTTTGTAACCTGAGAACAATTCTTATAAAATCCCCACCACTTGACCTCACTTGACTTATTCTCAAAATGTAACTTTACTAAATGTTTGTTTACATTAGCACTGTTAGGTTTATGTTTTTTTCCCTAACAGAATATTGCACTTGAAGTGTTTAGCTCATCTTAAAAGGTTGCTTTTATCTGAAGAGTGCACCATTGCATCCGTGTCAGACCACAACAACACAGTTTCGCTTTTGCTAATAACATCATTAATCTCTCTAATATTCAAAATCCAGAACTATCTGTTAACTGCTTCTTTAGGTGAAATCACATGTTTGTTCTAAGAGTGTTTCATTCATGTGGAAAGGACTTGCTTATAACTGCAATGGATGTGTGCTTTTTCCCATCTCCAAATACACATACACCAAAAAGACACAAAAAACAGCAGCATTAACTCTTGCCTACTGTTCTTATCCTCCACTTCATGGATCCAGCCATGTTATCCAAAGCTAAAATCAACATTTGTTGTATCCTGTGCTCCTAAAAGCTTCCATTCAAGGCTTTTCCTGAGAAACTCCACTGATTTAGCTTCTGTGAACCACAAAAACTTGTCACACAGTTGTAAACAACCACCCTTTCTTCATCTGGGGCTCATTTGAAAGACTCAGCAAATCCTAAAACTTGAACCGGAAGCTGTTTTACTGCAGCGATAGCATTAAAAATAGTTCACTTAGAAATGAAAATTTGCTGAAAATTTACTCGCCCTCAGGCCATCAAAGATGTAGATGAGTTTGTTTTCGTTCATCAGAACAGATTTGGAGAAATTTACCATCACATCACTTGCTCCTCACTGAATACTTTGCAGTGAATGGGTGCCTTCAGAATGAGAGTCCAAACAGCTGATAAAAACATCACAATAACCCACAAGTAATCCACACGTCTCCAAATTATCATCTTGCGAAGTGAAAATCTGCATTTGTAATGAACAAAACCATCATTAAGATGTTTTTAACTTCAAACCATTGCTTCTGGCCTCTCGGCGGACCAGTGAGTAATCTATCCATAACATTGCTCCAAATCTGCTCTGATGACGAAACAAACTCAACTACATCTTGGATGGCCTCAGGTGAGTTAATTTTGGGTGAACTATTCCTTTATATTATGCTTTATGTTATTTATGTGTTTTTAGAGGCTCACGAAAATCATTGCTACCTCAAGAAGCTATAAGAAGGCTTCTGTATGCTGGGAAGGCTGGCACACGCCTCATGGTCCCACTCAGATCCCTCTACTCTGAGTTTGTGGAGCTCAGCAACAAGGCATCTCGGATGGACGGTGAGTGAGTAATTATTTTGGATGATTGGAGAGGGGAGAGAGATAAAGAATGAAAGATTTGACGGCCCGTTCTTCTTATCTGTTCTCCTTAGGCGTTAACGATACAGGCGCATACTGGCGTTCCTGGTACGAATCTCCAACCTTTGAGCAAGACCTAGAGAATCTGTTTAAACAGCTGGAACCTCTCTACCAAAACCTGCACGCCTTTGTCCGCCGAAAGCTCTATAACTACTACGGTCCTAAATACATCAACCTCAAGGGTCCCATCCCTGCCCACCTCTTGGGTAAGTCGCTAGATTGTTAATGATAATTTTTTTTTTTGCCACATCGTCCAGTCCTAATAATTTATCACATTGGTAACACTTTACTTGGAGCTTGTATATACTGTATATATAATGCATTATAAAATTACTTTTAATGCATTCATTATGCCTTGTAATGCACCCTTTAATGCATTGTATGATCTCATGAATAATTGTAAACAATTATAAGATTTGGCTATAATGAAATTAGAAAATCTATTCATTGTTACTCTTTTAGAAAGTATAATGCATTAAAACACTGCAAACAGCCAGTTTCAGATGCACAATAACAAAGAATATACAAATAATATAATGCACTTAATCTTTGGTTACAATTGTTTATGAAAATATATAATGCATTAACTAATATTAATTAATGAGACCTCATTGTAAAGTGTTATCATTTAGCATTGTTTTTACAAATAATGTTAAAAATTATATATATTTCCACCATGGTATGAGAGACAGTACATAAATAACATAATAAATAATTCATATTTTTCCCCCTCAGAATTCTGTTAACACTTCCCTAACTTTTGACTGTTTTTCTCTGAATTCTGAGTTTACATCTCCCAATTCATTTTCTAAGACATTTTTCTCAGAATTTTAAGTTATCAATAGGCAATTGAAAGCTTATATCACATAATTCTGACTTTATAATATAATTCAAGTAAACTTTTACAACTTTTTTCATGTTTTCTACATTGTGATTATAATTTTTTATTATGTCAAAATGGTGTTTACTTCACTGTGATCATCTTATATAACAATATATATCATATATAACAAGAAGAAGTTTGGATGCTCACGGTGATGTTCTAATTGTGTTCGGTTTCTTTTTCAGGCAACATGTGGTCACAAACGTGGAACAACATCTACAACATGATGATTCCTTTTCCTGACAAGTCCAATGTAGATGTGACGGACACCATGGTTGCTAAAGTAAGCTACAGGACTACATCTTGATGAGTGAATAATATCCTGAGCGCACCAGAGAGTGAGAAAGTGATTTGTACCCATAGGGTTATAATGCCACTCACATGTTCCGGGTTGCCGAGGAGTTCTTCACCTCTCTGGGTTTGCTCGAAATGCCTCCTGAGTTTTGGGACAAGGCCATGCTGGAGAAACCCACTGATGGAAGGGAGGTGGTCTGCCATGCCTCTGCCTGGGACTTCTACAACCGCAAAGACTTCAGGTACATTAATCGTATCTCAGTAAAGTAGATCATATTGTTGCACAGTGGCAAACTGTGTTTTAGGGTACCTGATGCTTGCAGATTCCTGAGTATTCTATCATCGCTTTGGGGTGTGGTGTGTGTGTTGTTGTGTGTGTGGTGGTGGTTTGTGTATGTGTGTGTGTGTTGTTTGTTGTGTGTGTGTGTGTTTGTGTAAGTTATTAGTACTTACGTTACCAAAAAACAACAGGGTCACTGAAATCATGCTTGAATTCATCGTACTTGGGAGACATGCTTTGGTGTAAAGAAAAAAAATATCGATGTAAATATATATATCCCGTATTTGCTTTCAATCAAGCTATAATCTATTGTGCTTTGATGCAAAAAAGTCTAGCTATCAAAATTAGCTATACCCTTTACAATATGGTATTCATTTTGTTAACCTTTCCCAAACACTTGTCCTAACCATGCCATTGGTTGAATCAATGTTCTTCTGTCTACGAACTTTATTTCCACCATGGAATAGTAAAAAGGAACTTTTCATCTGATAATTTTTGACCTTTTAAAGTAAATCGCAAGTTATATGCAGTTATTGACTCTTTGTAACTGTTTGTTGTAACATTGTACCTGTTTTTTTTCTCAGAATTGGATTTATCAATAAAATGCCACTGATAGACACTCTATTCGAGATATCTACAAGTCAAAAATGTGAATTTTGCAATAACAAAGGCACGATACAACATTTTTATTCATTTATTTCAATATTATTTATTTTCTGTATTTATATTTTGATCGTGGCTGAAATAGCTTTCATAGTGGTCAGATTGGTCAGGATGATCAATAAACTGCATAATTGGATAGCACCAATTCTTAACAGGGTCATCGGATGCTACATGCACTGTTACAAGTTTGTGTGAACTGAAAGTGTTTGGCAGTGTGTACACACCAACTATAAGAAAAAACCTCGCCAGTGTATTTTTTTGTTTTTATCTACTAAATCCTATCCCTTTCTCAAATCGATCCGATCTCAGATGCCTGTCTGTGTTACTTCACACAGACAGGCCCCTCCCATGATAGTTTGATTGACAATAGTGTTTCAGCACATACTGGACTGGTGTCTTACCTTAGACCTGCCCTGAGTGAGCTGTCATCAGTCCTCTATTGTTTCACCGCTGGAGCAGTTGTAGACAAGAATGACTCCTAAGCGATTGAGGTGTTCTTTTGTTGGATGTAATAATGAACATAGCTGTTGTCATTTACTCCCGACATCTGAGTCGCTGAAGATGTAGTGGATTTTGTTTGTTTCTGAAGGGAATGCACCCTGATCTACATAAATGCATCTATGTTTGCGCGAATCATTCGTGATCCAGCTTCAACTACAGAAGAAGTGTGTAAGGTTTTTATTAATGAATCTTTGCAAATCGCCTTTCCTATAATGTGCTAATTAGCAAGTTTCATGATGAATGCGGCTAAAGTAAACGGACTCTCTGAGAGCGGCTCGAAGAGAGGGGCGGGGTCAGCAGAGCTCCTTAACATTTAAAGGAAAATGCTACAAAACGGCTTTCTCTGAAAAGAGCTGTTTTTTGACAGGGTAAAAAAGGTTTTTACACTACCATTGAGAAATTTTAACCAAACTATGTTACAGACTTTGCATTAAGAACCTAGAGAATCATATCAACTTGTGGAAAATTTGCATCCGATGACCCCTTTAATTTTTCCAGGGGAATCAACCATATGACTGCTGTGTTTCAAAATATAATATAGGAAGGGATTTGGCAGGATGCAGAGATTTCAGAATTATTGTATATAAAAAAAAATACACCAATTCACCATCACAGTAATTTTTAAGACAATCTAGCAATTATGTGTGATCCGCTGACAAATCACACCGTGCACCATTCCTGTGACTATGGAGCTCTTTTCAACCTGCATCCAGATATGGGCCATGTGGACTATTACCTCAAGTACAAGAGAGCAGCCGTCAGCGTCAGGGAGAGCCAATCCCTGGCTTCCATGAGGCCGGTAGGGACGTGCTTTCTCCTGTTCTTCTCCCACCCAAAACTCTCCCACACTATCGGCCCCTGTAACAACTGACCGATATGCTGGTAGGAGAAAGAATTCGAATGATACTCTCGTGTAAACCTAAATAATGACATTAATGATGACCTTTAATTATAAAAAGATAACTTTAATTAATTTTATAAAATTCTAAAAGGTAAACATTTTTTCATTCCATAGAGAGTGACATCAACTACCTGTTGAAGATGGCTTTGGAAAAGATCGCCTTCCTTCCTTTTGGATATCTTATTGATCAGTGGCGCTGGGGTGTGTTTAGTGGACGGACACCGCCAGAACGTTACAATGCAGACTGGTGGTACCCTCAGGTAAAAAAAAAAAAAAAAAAAAAAAAAATCTCATAATGGAACATTGGTGTCAGCAATGTCTGACATGTCTGTCCTGTACTTAAAAATATACTTGGCAAGATGTTAAGTACACTACAAGCACACATTTTAATATAATATAAATTTTAGCAACTTTTTCACACCTGGCGGTTTAATATTGTAGGTCATGATAATAGTGCCTATATTGCCTACTTTCTTAAGCATGAAACTGTAATATCATGACTTTGATTGTAATGTCTAATTAATTCATATTAACTAAATAAATAAAATTACTGTTACCAAAGATTATGTTTCAAACCAAATGCTGTACTTTAAAATCTATTATTATTGAATGCCTGATTGCAAAAAAAAAAAAAAAAAAACAATATATATATATATACTGTTTTCACCACTGAGAATAAGAATGTTTTTTTGAGATGTAAATCATCTTCAGAATATTAGAATGATTCTGAAGGATCATGTGACACTGAGACTGGAGTAATGATGCTGGAAATTCAGCTTTAATAAATTACATTTTAAAATGTATATTTAAATAGAAAACGGTTATTTTAAATTAATATTTCATAATATTCCTGTTTCACTGTATTTTTGATCAAATAAATTCAGCTTGGTGAGCATAAGAGCTTCTTTAAACATTAAACAAATCTACCAACCCACAATCTTTGAATAGTAGTATAATATCAGTCTAAATCTGATTTTTTCAAGCTATCAGCCAAAGTTAAGGTAATTGTTTGCAAATGGAAATCAACAGTACTTTCTTGAACTGAATATTAATATTTTTTCTGTTATTAGGACAAAATACCAAGGCATCTGTCCACCAACCAGACGTACAGAAGAGCATTTTGATGCTGGAGCAAAATATCACATTCCTGGAAACACACCGTACATCAGGTGGGCCCATAAACAATCAATAATCAAAACTTATGATGCACACAGAGAAGACAACTATTTTCTCTCTTATGTTTAACCTCTTATAGATACTTTGTGAGCTTCATTCTGCAGTTCCAGTTCCATGAGAAATTATGTCAGGAGGCTGGACATACTGGACCTCTGCACAAATGCGATATCTACAGATCCAAAGAGGCTGGAGCTGTTTTAGAGTATGTACTGAATATACAGAGCCACTGCTGGTGGTTTGAATGAAACCACTGTATCATCACGATGAATGGAAAGTCTGTACATTGGGACTAAGTGTTATTTTATTCTGTTTGGAAGGAAAGTCTTGAAGGCTGGCTCTTCAAAGCCTTGGACAGAGGTGCTACAAGAGGCTCTTGGCACTAACAGAATGGACGGGGGCGGGCGACGCCGCTGCGCGTGGTGTGATGGCGGTGCTGTTTTCGATCCCGTACATACATACGCGTGGCTGACAGAGAGCAGAAGGCAGAAAAATGGAGAGACCTGTGGAGGCTGAGCCTGAGTGTTTAATTGGTGCCCAGTACCAGAGGCTACCCTGAAGACACTCGGTAAAACGCGTGCAAACTATTTTTATTAGGCCAGAATAAAAAAAATTACTTGTCACAGTAATAATGGAATTACGAAATACCAGGCACTTAGTGGGCCTAAGGAGTACACTTAGTTTTTAAAAGTTACTTTGTAACTTCTAGTTTTTACTTGGAAGGCATTTAAATCATATGTATTGATGTGTTTTGGCTAACCTACTATCACATAAAGCACATGATTATAATTTGTCACGCACTGAAATTTAAAGTAAAATTAACATTTTTGGAGCATGATTTACATTGAAAATACTGTCTGTCTACTTCAAGATTACTTCAAAATTTACTAGCAATTTCAGAATGAAAATTGTTTCAAAGTACTGTCTATCCTACACCAATATTTGTTCAGTGTATATGAATGAAACTTCACAGTGTGAAAGGATGGATTTCTCCAAATACAAAAATCCACATCAGGCATCAGCAGATGTTTGTGCACAGAAAAAGCAAGAACAGTGGAACTTTCGAGTAATTATATTTAATTCCACTGTCATGGGAAACGCAACTACAGTACATCACATGACCCCTTTTACATTGTGCACCAGAATGCACAACTTCCTAGAGGGCTGGTTACTCCTTTATAAAATAAAGTTAAAGAAAGCATTGTCAAATTAAAATCTCTGATAAAGTTTTCCAGATTCATAATCTGGATTACAACCTGGGACTTGCATCACATATGAAACAGAATGAAGCATAAAAATTTAGGTCAATAACACTATCAATGACGGATTATAAAGCTGATCCTCAATAATTAACATTTACTCATAGTGTGGTAACAAAGTATCTTGAGGGAGTTTGAAGTAAATCAGAATCTAAATCATTAACACCATCTCTTTGCAATTCTATAGCAAGAGAAAATGCTCAGATTTATAATTTTTTTTTTATCACGAGACAGATATTAGATGTCAAGGGCAGAGCAAAGACATAATAAAGGTCAAATGTGAATAGATCAGACCCACTGCCAAACAGTCAAAATATGTTTTTAACAATAAAAAGGAAAGCAAAAATATAAAAGGACAACTCAACTGGCCGCTCTGAAGCAGCGCTCCACGACTGAGGTTATGAACGAGCCTAAATGTCAACAACCCATTCAGTAAAAAATCCCGCTCTGTAATTATTCCCATAGGATCCTAAGGAGAAACCCCACATGCTTTAAGTGCAAGTTACACTCCCGCTCAACCACAATGAGGCAAAATAGCCTATCATTAATGACTTAATTTGCATGTTTATATGTAAAGGACACATCAAAAATTATGTAAACAAAGCGGGCCAGCAAACTCAGTTTTTACTCCCAGACACACTATTGCGAGGGATCATGATGTTCTTTGTTACTTCTTTGGAAAAAGGCTTCCAACTTTTGCAGTGAAACATGAGCAAGGTTGTGGAGGAGGGCTGGAGGGAGGGATGTGAACAGCCTCTGTTTCCCTTTTATGTCCTGTTTTCTGTGTACCTATCGCAGTCCAGGCCTGACTGAATAGATCTTTAGGCCAGGAGAGTTGAGACAGAGAGATTTGCATTACTCAAAAAACATGGGTTTTTACGTTGATCTGGAAAACCACATTTGCAGAGTGTGTGTTTGATTCAGAGCCACATTTCCGATTTTAGGGCACCCGTATTTTGTGCAAGCCTTTATTATGAGGATCACTGTTAATTTTTGATTTGCTCCATCACCTACTAAAGTCCAATCCCCATTCAAGCTGAGAAGCACACGAGTTCTCATAATGTCATTACACTATTTCCAAATCCAGTGCTTATATTAACATTTTTAATTGTCTTCTTTTTTTCTCCTACCACAATACATACATAAAAAATAACTAAAATAAATGAATGTGTACCTAAACACATTAAATATAAAATTTATATAATACATCATTTTATATAAATTTAATTTCCAGTAATTTAATTTCAGGATGATCATTTTGGCTGTATGATTTGGCATATTATATGATATGTTTTTTTTATTTAGTCTGCTATCTTCTGACTTACTCAATTATGGATCATTTTGAGCTTTCAAAAGTGTGCATCAAAAGCAATTCTGGGTTGCAATGAAATCACAAACTCTTGCCCTTACATTTTGTAATAATGAAGCTTTATCAGAATGGGCAAAAAAGCCTCGGGCCCGTTCTTCATACGTCGCTTACTCATTTAGCTGGATTTGATTGTTGACAATTTGGCATGATCTTGGATTGTTTGGCTCTTCGAAGCTCATCCCGGAGTTGCTATCATAGCAACAGGTCCGTAAGCTTAAACCTACTCGGGAGCAGGCTTATTTAATGTAAACAAGATTAGATAGCATCTTTAATAGTGGAATTGATATTTAAAATCTATCCGGCTACCACCCGCTACTTAATAAACAAGAGTACCCTTACAATCCAGCTGACAATAATTTATCAAACATAAAATCATTTACAAAAGAATTTAAAGATAGATAATACTGTTGTGTAGACGTTAATCCCTCATAGACACAGCACTTTTTTCTCACGAAAGATGTATTCTGCATAAAATTAGTACATTCATATTGTATTCAGAGTCTTACACACATCTCTAACCCGACTACTGTACGACGTCTCCTTGCATATACATCTTTGAAGTGATGGTGACTCACTCTTCTAGCCTATTTGGGAAGTGGCTTGATGGACGCAGGAGATGCATGACCACATGATCGTGACCCTTAGAACCTATCATTAATTGCTGTCACGTACATCTGTTCACATATACAATTAAATGAATGGCTAATTACTAATTGAATAACACCATTAAAGCTTAAATATCTAAAATCAGGAATATAAATAATTGGGATAATTCTCAAGAACAATTTCAATAAAATAAAATCAGTGCACATTTCATTTATCTATTACAACATTTATGTAGTTTTTTTTGCTTGGCTGTTTCCTTATAAAAGTCAAAAAAATTTGTCAAGTTTTTCGTCAGTTGTCATTTTTAATTATATTATGTAATTACGTTGCTTTCTTGCCGCCAGCCAATCACTGCATTACTGATTGTGGTTTCGAGTATCGATACATATCCCCTTTTAAACCAACCCATGAACGCGCAATGATCTCAAAAACCAGAAGAAACTCAATCCGCCATACTAATCATCAAACACAGGTTCGTTCGAAAGACACGAATTAGCCGAGATCCTTAGTTACGTGATTGTATCATCATGGCTGTGACAGTGCATCTCGTAATAAGCGATGTACGAAGAACGGGCCCCAGATGTCTCCCTGTCAGATGGGAAGCCTTTATTGTGTAACGACGGGTTGAGAATGTGCATGAAAGAGCAAATAAAAAAGGATGGCAGGTAGAAAAACTGTTAAAAATTTGAGATCCATCACTAAGTGGTTGGTTCCTAATAAAAACACAAATGCCAGGTGCACTCAGTGCCATTAGCGTAACACACACAGACAGTCCTAACCATCCGGCACTGCTCTGGATGAATATTTAAGTGGGTTAGCGCGATCTGAATACAGATTCCTTGTGCCTGAGCAAGCTTTTCCCAGACAGGATTTGAATGTCATTGTCAAAATCCCCAGCATTAGCCTGACCTGGTGTCATGGCAAGAAGGTAATGAACATAGGCAATGATGAACAGGGGGCTTAATCAAATGCCACTATTTTCAGGGCTTGTTCCTTTTTTCTTGGTTTCACTATTGTACATTTTGTCTTTTCTTCCATTTAATGCATTTTCTTCCAAATGACCCTCCCTTCTGTGTGCAGCTGAACACCAGTCCAGGTTGCCATTAGGATTCAGTGCACCTTTGCTGTGCTGCACAGCCATTATGCAGCATTTCACCCACGGAGAGACACACAGATGTCTCATCTCTTGCTGACCAGAGGGAATATTTGTAAATGCTATGTAAAGAAGATGCAGCATACATTATTGCTCTATTGCATATTTACACTGAAGTCACAAAAGACTGTTAATGTTTGATATTTTTGTCTTTAATTTATAGACAGACATAATCAGAGAGTACCTTCACACTGCAGAAGTAAAATGTCTATTCTAGTCATGAAGCATGTTAAAGGGATATTTCCTCAATTCTGTCATCCATTATGAGCTTCTTGCTTTCCAAACTTATATAAAAAAAAAAAAAAAAAAAAAAAAAAAAAAAATCTTTCTTTCATTCGCACAAATATAACGTCCAATCTACTCCTTTTCCATACCAATTCAAGTACTTATGACGACCGATGTCCAAGACAAGATTTTTCAGTGGAATAACAACGCTGGCTAAGAAAACTGTGAAAGATACAATAATAATATTTTTACAAAGCTTTTATGTTTTTTTATCCCTTTGAAGGCTTGAACAGCTCTTGGTCCCCATCCATTTTCATTGCATGGAAGAGAGAGGCGTAAACATTCTTCTAAATATCTTTTTTTAATCTTTATATTCAATAGCTTTTGGACACAAGGGTTGAGCGATTCTACTGTTAAAAAGATACCTGCTTGAGTTCTAAGACTGTCACTGATTGAAGATCTCTACTAAGAGAACTCAGAAGAGCCGCCCTCCTGCTGTTCTTAGACCAGGCTCAGTGAAGCAATATGAGGAAAACGTAGCTGGAGGGCAGAAGGTAGCCATCCTTCTAATCTGTGTCCCCAATCCTGCTGTAATCCACATCAAAAAGAGTGATGGGCTCATCAAAACACTTTAATACCGGAGAAAATGTCAGAGTACCGCGAATAGGGACCCTTGAACCTGTTACTCAGCCTCATCACTGACTGCTGACTCCTCTGCATGTGCCAAAGAGGAAACACTAGACCAAGCCACTTTACACTGGGACTGACAATTAATTGTCCATCTGATCTGAAGCCATGAGAAATGCAAGCGCACAACAGTAAATCCTAAACACTGCATAAAATGAATTCAATATTGAATGACTGCAGATTACAGCTCAGAAAAGTGCGCAATGAGACAGCTGTCAACACTTTTTAAAATGCAGTGTACACATTGTCGATTACGAAGGACACCTACCAATTTTGCACGCTAGCTTGCTCATTTGAGCGGGAAATTGAAAAAGTCAATGGAGAACAAAGAAGCAGAAAAAAAGACAAGAAACAGTTCCTTCTTTCATTTTCAGAGTACAAACCACACATTGATATATTACAGTTGCCTATGAACCAGACGAGTACAGTATTCTAAAAAACCGGCAGACCACCGACCTTGGAACAAAACAAAGCTTGTACAATTCACAAGAGAGATCTGTGATGCTTACCGGAAAGAAAAAGATAGTGAACATTGACGGTAAAGAATTTTTCTCCAGCAAATTCAAGACGCAGATTTTTCCAGCTCTAGTTTCATTCCCTATGGTGTCACCTCAAGGAGTCATTAGCAGGTGGCTCAGGGAATGTGTTTACTTCCATTTTGCTCCCATCAGTATGTTTACACTGTGCAAACCAGATGCATTTTCACCTGGTGCCAAATCAACGTCATGCAAGCTTAGAATAGCAACAGTGAGGTGAATGCGGTCTCAAAGGCCTCCATCCACATGTGTGAGGGGAAAAATCCAACCAAGGGTTTCAACTTAGCTGGGACCCAACAGCCAAAGACGAGAAACTCACAGGAATTAAGCCATCTAAAAATAAGAACTGCAATACAGAACTTGTAAAGTGTTAACTGCAGTTTTGTGTTAGTTAATTTAATATAAAAATATATTTACTCAAATCACATAAGTCTATGATAAAAAGAAACAAAAAATAGTTTAAAATGTGCTGCTTTTTATACATTAATTCTTTGGAGTATTCATAATCTATTCTTTTGGTTTTAACTTTTAAACCATTTTCAATAAAGGTTTGATTTGGAATTCAATGACTCTAAAAATGGCATGTGGAGTAACCATAAAAAACATTTTTTAAATATATTTTTCAAGGTAAAAATAATTTGTTTACAAATATCATGAATATAAACTCAAAATATCATTCAAAAAATATTATTTTAATAGATTTAAATATAAATGCATGAAAAATATGGCATTTTCAAATGGAAGTAAAGCAGCTAAATAATACGTTTAAATAATATATATATATTTTTTTAACTTTTAATTATGCTTATTTCTTCAACATGATATCGGAAAAATGTATCAAATATACCAAAAATATACCAAAATGAATTAAAAACCTGCTCATCGTTGTATTCAAGTCAATGTATATATGAATTAAATGTTACAAATATTTCTGAATAAATTAATAGATAAAAAAACAGGTCATTGACTCATAAAAAAAAGACTCAAAACATGAACACTATAGTGTACTTTTCAGATTGGCCTGTGTCTTTGTCTGATAATAACTACTCTGTATAATCATGTCGGCTGGGTTTCGACCCCTGCAAGCTTTACTGACAAAGCAGCTTTTGTGCTGGCCCACCATTGGCTCGTCAGGCTGGTCAGCGGGGTGCCTGACTGGGTAGCACAACACCAGCCCCGAGATTGCTTTCAGCAACCCCCATATTATTACACCCAAAGAGCCCCGCGATAAGAGTGGCTCATAATTTAAGCCGTTCTGATCCATAAACAATTTTGAATTCACAGCCCTACATTATCAGGATACCATACAGTTTTTATCCCACCGTTTTATTGAAAGCCTTGCAACTTTTTTGTGAAGCTTTTTAGAGCTGTTGGGGGGGGGGGGGGGGGGGGGGGGTGGGGGGGGGGGGTGGGGGGGGGTGCAAAGGAATGGGGGAAGGGGGAGAGGGGGGGGGGGGGGAGACACACCCTGGGACTATGGCGCTCTTTCAGCCTACCCTCATTTCCTCTCACTTGCTCATGTCTCCAGTACAATCCGTAATTTAGCGAGACTTAGAAAACAAAGTTGCCTCCTGGCAGCAGATCCTAGAGCAGCCAGCGTTCCTGCCAAACATCTACTTTTTGAACCATCATAAAGGGATGGAGTGCAACTTGGTGTGTTTCAGATGGTGGGGCACAACATTAGCTGTGTTAGCTGGCTGGGGCTTA
>JADLZN010011021.1:0-14411 GCA_018155175.1 Sinocyclocheilus anophthalmus
AAAGTTGTTGTTTTTTAAAGAAATTAATACTTTTATTCAGCAGGATGCATTAAATTGATCAAAGACAGTAAATGACATTTATAATGTTACAAACATTTCTATTTCAAACAAATTATGTTCTTTTGAACTTTCTATCCATCAAAAAATCCTGAAAAAATGTATAAAAAGTAACGCAGCCTTTGCCATCTATATAGCTATACTCTATAATATATTAGTAATATATAGATATAAATATATTACTATCTATATCTAGATTGGAAAACCTTTTTTTTTAATGCAGACGTGGTTGCATATGGAGCTCCCTTTAAAAAACATTTAATATCTTACTGATCCCAAACGTTTGAACAGTAGTGTATTTATTGTTTTGTTTTTTAAATTAAAGTAGTCAGTTTCGGTTCCTAGAACTTCCTACCAAAACCTTATACTTTAGCAATGCACAGTGCACAAAAGTCTGCAATACATGGCAGCATTGCGGCAGCCCTTAAAAACACTGAGCACAGCACATACATGGGAAATACAGAATTTGGATGACACTCTTAGATCAGCACAGCTCTGCTTCCAAACAGCCAGCACGGAGAGTCCGTGCAGCATTGGGTGGGTGTCTGTCTGCAGCCCTGACCACTCCGACCACCTACGGAGTGATCTCAGGGTGCGGTCCAGGTACATGATGGACCTTCCATCCCGCTGCACATAATCAAGAACTACCAGCATGTGAGAGGCGACAAACACGCGTAGGAGACAAAGCCTGCATGCAACCAACAATCCAGTACATCTACCCGTGCAGGGCAAGGCCTACCTACAAGCCGGACCCCAGATGACATACATTATTCAGGCCAAAACGAACCAAGGGGAGCAAAGAAGTGTGCTGACAGGTACATTGTACTGCATGGGCATTGAAGGTAAACAACACTAGTACTGATCTGCCTGCAGACTCACCCCACGGGGCGTACACAAATCTCGTTAATGTTTTCACATCATGCCAAGCCTTAAGAGTATCAGTAGAGCATAAGCAGCACATTTAGAGGAGGAAATGCAGTATGATAAAGGGACTGACAATTTATTTTCTTAGAGGCCTTTTCATAATAATGAAACACAATATAAAGACCTGGCCACATGTGTTATGATCTGTATTTATGATTGACAGGATCACCTAACAAGAAATCATTGTTGTTTAATCACCATTGTAAAAAGGAACCCTTAGTAAAAAGAAATCCATTGCTACAAGATTAAACGAGTGTAAGTTGGGCGCTCGGTAACTAATGTGTAATAACATGACAAGGTAGCGAGAACCAAAATGTATTATAAAAAACACTAATCATAAAATGTGGTGTCTTTTTTTTCAACAAGTTACATAGATTTTTACTTTAAAGAAAAATTATCTACGTGACATTCGCAACACCACTCAACATTTCATTTGCAGAGGATTGATATTATATTGATGAATTGTCATTTATATTGCTACTTGTTAAAAGGGAATTAGACACTACGAAAAGAACAAGGGGAAGGGAAAAAACAGAGGAAAAAGGACGGGGGAGGAAAGAGAAAAACGGCAGCAAAGTCTTGAATATAATTTACAAAATCCTAACACCAAACAAAAAAATGTGACAACACCTATGGAGCATAAAAATAGTACGGGGAAGACTGTCATTCATGGAAAAAAAGAAAAAAAAATGTCGTCCGAACACCAACTAGAACTAAAAAGGATGTAGTTGGAGCAAAGCTAATCAGTAGTAGAATCTCGAGTGCATAGGTTTCAGTTCTACAAAAAAAACATGTAATGCAACGTCCAGGCACCCTGACTGTAATTTAACTGAGCACTGTCAGTTCACCTTGGGTTTATGATGTGAAAACCAGATGAGTTAGATAAATTTTAAAGCATGATAAGTAATAGTGAGCACATATATAATCACGCACAAGCCTATAAATTGCACAGTAGGGACTGCCTTAGTTCAGGTATGGTGCTTGCAAAACATCACATTAATATGTACGCATACCTACAATACAGTGGACTGAGAGTGGCTAAAAAAATCTTGTTCCATTAGTGCTGCAGTTGCGTGACCGGTGTGGAAATTGGACGAGGCATTAAAGGTCACGACTTGTAAATAATCTAGACCTACAGTATTCCTTGCAAATACATATGTTTTTCTATCTAAACAATGGGGAATTAAAGAAGACTAAATAGCCCAATCTGTAGGCGGATGTGAGATGCGGCCCTTTAAGAGTGAAGAGCTCTCTGATCGAAGCCCTTGAGGCTGTACTGCTCTCGGACATAACCACCGACAGCAGCAGGTGAAAGAGTACAGGAAGAAGGACTCACTGCTTTGGTCGAAAGGTAGATGGGTGAAAAAAGAAAAGTAGCTGAGAAGCTTTTCAGCCGGTGAGCTTCAGATGGGAAGACCCTGGAGGAAGCAGGAGAAAGCCATTAATAACCACAGTATCACTGTGATCTATTTGCATGGATGAGCTACAAGCGGATAATGAACTAGCCTTAACGTTTCTCCTTTTCTCTGCGTAGCTGTCTCTTCTACGCCGTCCGCTCAACGGGTCGCGGTGGGGGTAGTAGCGCACCCGGGAGCTCGAAGATGTGGGGGGACTTGTGCACAACAACGAAAAAGAGTGCATGACAAATCAAGTCCACTCAGTTCCAAATGCCAAGGAAAAGAGGTTCCCTCTCTGTCTCTACGTGATTCGAGCGACTACCCCGGGGGGGGGATGGATGATAAATGCTTTTGACCCTACAGCCCCTTCTCCCAAAGACACACGACCATCATCTTTGCCCACACTCCTTAATTACAGTAGGCAAGGGTTGGTGGCGTTCATTTGCTTTTTGTTGGATGGGTATGGGCGTTGCAGTGCGCAGTTGTGGGAGATCCTGGGGAAAACAGATGCGTGGATGGAGGCGTGACATGCCCGTGGCCTACTCGCTCCCAGGCATCGCAGCAGTACGGGCAGCATGATATCGACGGCTCTCCGGTCAGCCACCCATCTTCCCAGACTGGTTGTATGGTTGGGCGTTAAAGGATTTTGGAATGCCTGGGACCCTGAGTTGCTTATAGCTTGGGCTGTCAAGCCTTGCTGGGTTGGTATTATTAGGGTTTCACCATCTCGGCCCGTCTGTGAGGTGTCACTTTGCTGGCAACATATCAAAAAAAAAAAGAGGCAGGCTCGGAAAGGGAACAAAGCTGGGGAAGGGAAGGGTGGGAAAAGGGGGAGAACATAAAAGCAACACCAACGACCATTTATCTACTTCTTTCTCTTTGGCTGAAAGGAAAGTATAGCTGCGTTAGAAAGACGAAACATAGAAAAAAAACGATGGAACAGATCGTTCAGGTGGCCGCTGCGGGAAGGTGAACCAATGCAGTTTCCCCACCGCAGCCGTAACCAAACGTTCTTTGTCTTTGACAATACAGAATTTTAAATCAATACTGCAGCAGACTGTGCAAAATACACAGATTCAAGTATTATGAAGCCTATACTCATTTTTATTATATACTTAACCGGCAAAGAGTCAACAAAATAGTCAACAAAAATATAATTTGTATTTATTTAATTAATATTTAGCATCCTGCCATTTTAGAGTTACAATGTTTTGTTTAAAGAAGAGATTTGTTGAGCAAGTATTTCTAGTCAGACTAACAAATTATTTTTAAATTAATTTTATTCCAACCGAAACATATGCTGAAGATTCAAATTCTTCCCTTACAAAATCAATTTTAATATTTATTTCATTTTTATTTATTTATTCGTTCTTACAAAAGTGAACCAGGCAAGTGAAATAATGACTATGCCTGTAATAATCAACACATTCTATTATGCATGTTGCATTAAACAAAAATAGTAACAATTAAAAAAAGCAGAAAAGCATTCCCGCAATAAACATTTATGTTAATTTATAACACAGCATATGTTAACAAGTTCTTCCTTTGGCAGATTTTTCTCCAGTCATCTCATTCCCGCAGGTAAAATAGTGTGCATTGGTCCTAAGTACAAGCAGCAAGAATACATGTGCACCCAGCCAACAAAACCCATCGCGTTCCCGCTCACCCATCATAAATATTCCCCAGGAGGGGATGACAGATTGACAGGTTTCTGGAGATCAGTGGAGCAGTGGCCCTTCCCCGTAGGACTAAATGAGGACATGAGATGCCATACAAGGTTCCCCGCCACATCCGTAGGCTTGCGCTCATGTGTGTTAATATAAAGTCGCTGGACCCTGCCGATGAGAACTATGACTGTAAGTACCAGCCAATCTTGGCGGCCTAGACAATAAGTTGCGGGTATGCAAAATGAATCGCGAACGACTCGCGCCGCGAAAAAAATTTCTGTCAACATCCTTTACTGCGTCCTGTGGGTAGGCCAGGGCGCTTCCACGCACTCCCACTCGTCCTCTCACACCCCTTTCCTGCTAGTGACGATAGGACAGTCCACAATCGACTTCAAGTCGGACACTGGCGGCCCTGGCCGGGGAAGCCCGTAGATGTTGGTTTGAGAAGCGGTGCCTGAGATGGGTAAAGCTGTTGCTAGGACGCTGCAAGTCTGGATGGAAACAAGGGCCTGTGAGAGTGGGCGGTGGCGGGCTGAGACGGCCAGACTGCTGGCTGAGCAGACATCATGCTCCATTATGGTTGGACTCGAGGGAGGTCTGAAAGGGCACTGCGGTCCCCAACGTGCTTTCCTCCATAAAAAGATACAATCAGAATAATGGCTGTACAAAGCGTGAGAGGCGATTGTGTGCCGCCGTATATCACTAGTCATTAATGCACCCACTGTGTCTTTGTTTGTGCTGTTTTGTGGAGATGTGCTTTTGTGTGGGTAATGACAAATGTATACCATGTATATATCCCATAATGTCACTGATGTACTTCGTACTTAATAACCGAGAAAACGGTGCAAGTTCCAATAGGCAGGTGTTCGACATAGCCGGTGCGTACAGACCGTATTGAAGTAAATCGAACAAGTCGTGAACAAATTCGCTCTGCTCACGTGTCTAGATGTCTTCTCATCGTAGAAATAAGTAATGTTAGTAGCAGTCTTCCACTGTACTCGCACATTGATGTCCTCAGCAGTTGCCAGTAAAATATTGATATAGTTTATATTCTTTGTGAGTCCGTGCGAGCATAATGTCTGTGCCCTTATCCGTGCTGGGATGTAATCTAATGTGTATTATCTTCTCTGAATCTTTTCCCCTGCCTTCACGTCCCTTCTGCCTCATTATGGTGCCAGATTTGACGAAGTGTTGGTCGCCAACAAAACTACCAACACTCTCCCACGTGCTTTTCAACAGGTCGGATCTGTCAGACAGCGTACAGATGGCCTGCGATCTCAGCAGACCTCGCCACGAAAATGAAAAATGTACAACAAACATGACAGACGGCTGAAACATTGTCCTAAAACAGTGGCAAGAACAACTCATACACGAATTTTCGCCACACACGTACACAAACAGAACACATCCATCGCACATCCACACTGCATATACTGAGAATTAGGTGACACTCAAACCATACAACACGCAAGCGTGTCGTACCAACCATCAAACGTTGACGCCGGATGCGACACCGCAGGCACACTGTGACCAAACACTTCGCATTAGTAGGGGGACCCTGAAAAAAAATACTGCCTTTGTCCTCCCAATCGAAAACCGTGCATTTCTAAGGCGAAATATCCAGAAATGAGGATGACGACTCGAGGAGATGACATAGGCGCAACATCTCCGACGGAGCGGGGTGTTTCAGTCCCCGTGTAAAGTCGACAGAGCATTGTAGGCGCACAATGCTGAAGACAATAGGATAAATATGCCCAGCCAAAAAAGACACACCTGTCACGATGCTTTCGGTCTCTCGACTGAGGGGCGTAGCAGTGCAGCGATGCTTTTTGATTTTGCTCACGTCGGCTTGTAGAAAAATTTCAATCTTTTGTTATTTCCGCAACATCGCGTGTTAATTTTTAGGTTTCCACAGGCGACATCCCGAATACTCGTGGGCCCATGGAAGCCCTGTGGTCAGGTTTTATCAGTGAGTTAACTCTACAGAAGTGGGCCAGATCAATACAGGCATTCTCTGAGATACAGGGTGCAGTCGGAGCCTTGTGGATGTAGATATGTGTGTGCGTACGAGTGCCTTCAGGAGCAGATCGATGGGCTGACAGGGGCTCTGCTTTGTTCTCACACAGTGCTCAGATGTTCGACGTGCTTTACATGATTGCTTAAAGGTTTTTGTTTGCCGTCTTGTTTGTTTGCTCCATACTTTTTTCTGTATTCTTATTCTTTATTATGCGCTTTGCTAGCACAGCAGAGTTTACAACTAGTAATTGTTTTTACTGTCAGGTTTCCTCTTTATAATAAAAGACTTCAGATTTACAGCTCTACAGAACAATGGGGAAAGCTTGTATTCTCGGATAGTAAACCAGTGGAAATCTGAGCACAGTGTTAAACAAGCGCTAGGTCAAAGAAAACAAACGTATGTGTCATAGTGATTAGCAACAATTGACTGCTAAACGTGCCTATAAATGTTACTGAGTGAAACCATTCACCGTTAGCAACTGTGTTGGCAAATCTTCCATGAATAGAAAGCTCAGACATAATCTTTATCCAATAACATGGACATCTGTCTTTAATACGTCAATTTGTAACACAAATGTTATTTATATGGTAATATGTCACAAAACAATAACATTAAAATAGCCGTGGAGACTTTTTTTGTTTATTTTCGTAATTTTCGACATAACTCTTTCAAATTGTGTATGATGTTAGGGGAAATGTTGATGTAGGACAAAAGTTCCAATACCATAGTGGAGTTATGTTTAGAAATGGTTAGGGAACGCGTTATGTTCACGTAATTCATGTGATTGACTTCAATCAATCAGAGAATCGTGATGGGTGTTTAACACTGTGAGAAGCTTTGGGCTGCTAAGTGCTGTTTTTTTGAAATCAGATAGCTGAAAGAGGGAAAGGGAGAAGTGCGTCTTTTAACCATTTCGGCGAATAAATCGGATAGCTCACGAAAATTTGTGGTAACACACAATTAATTCACAATAATAACCGAAAATATCCAATTAGTTTTTTAGTCTTTAGGGAAGCACGTTTATCACTAAATCAATCACAAAGATCAAATCTCTAGTTTAGGTGAATAACTATGGGACGTTCATAAAGCCACCTGCGATTACAACAGTAACCAAAGGGGTGTGAGCTAAGCAAGAGAGTTCCGCCTTTGTCAAATATTACATTCATGTTGAAATTTGCATGTCCTAATTTACGAAACACCAACATTGACTGCAATATTACGAGATACATTTAGAATACAGTATTAACTGATTTCCAATGTAGAAAATATTATAAGCGTCATCAAATGAAGATCATAAACTTACCTTAATACAAGGTATCGACCATGTTCTGCACGTGGTAAAAGGAGAAAGAGAAAACAAACAGAAAGGGGGTAAAAAAACAGGGAAAGGGGGGCGAGAAAGGGGGGGGAAGGAGAAAAAGAAAGGGAGGGAACTGAGAGAGAAAAAAGAAAAAAAAGAAAAAAAGGGGAGAGGAAGAAAAGAAAGGAAGAAGGGGAGAGAAGGAGGAGGAGAAAAGAGGGAGGAAGAGGAAGGAGGGGGGGGAGGGTAGGAGAGAGAAAAGGATTGAAAGAGGAAAAAGGGAGAGGGAAAAGAAGGAAAAAAAAAGAAAGGAGAAGTGAAAAAGAGGAAGGAAAAAAAAGGAAAAAGAAAAAACGGGGAGGAGAAAAAGGAAAAAGAGGGAAGAAAGGGAAGGGAGAAAAAAAAAAAAAGAGGGGGCGATACCATAAATATCGTACGAACAACAATACTTGCAAATTTTAAGCAAAAGCAACAGCTTCTTGTAGCACAAAACAGATGTCGTCCAACACAAATCCGCCCCCTCACTGCCATAAACATTGGCTAATAGTGCTTGTGTGAGAGTGGCTGAAGCTTGAGAAGTGTCGAGTGTCCGGCAATACGTTGCTGGTGCACATTTCTTTACTCTGGCAAAGAACGTATTAATATAAGTGTCCCCTGTAAAACAGGTTTGGCCTTTGACATCTTTGATGTCATCGTTCGAGTCTATAGCGCTTTTCTTGTGATGGCAACTATATTCACAAACCCGTTTCACGTGGCCCGCACGGTCACCTAAGCAAGTTAAGCACTTGCCGCTCTCTAAATTAGCTCCTGAAATTACTTCCTAATAAGAACTTGTGTGGGGGGCGGAAGAACCTGGCCCTCCAGTGAAAGGCGTTGACGCAGACAAAAAGGACAAGTCATAGGTGAATTACAGATAGATAATAGTCTCGTGAGCCTGTTTGGACTGTCAGAAGCCATCGACCCTTCTGGCAGAGGCCTTATAGCAGACCACAGATGCGCCCTTGTTCTGAGCAGGCCTGTGTCTTAGTTGTACTTGGCCTCCCAACCACGAGGGGACCCCCTAACTCTGGCAGGGCGCGGGACGACGTGTGGCTGTGTAAGTAGGGTCTCATTGAAGAGAGGCAAACGAAACCGGGGTCAAGGTACAATCAAGGGGTGCCCTGAGCTAAGGGCATGCCGCTAAAGATGGAGCTGGAGTCAAAATATCTCCACTGTTTCAGGGTCTCGCCCTCTAGACCTCTGTCCCGTCCACTGTCATAGCCCTCCTACTCCAGCAATTCTTTGATGAATCAACTTGAGAATTAGTTTGCTTGGAATGGAGAAAAGGCAGTGTGTGAAAGGGAAGAGATGTCTTGCGGAGGGAAAGGTAGCAGGGATGTCAGAGATGGGAAGAAAGACAAACCAGGACGAGGAGATAGAGAGGAGAGAAAAAAGATCAAAAGCAGGCGCTTTCGCAAAGTTTCATGGCTCAAAGAGCTCACAGGAAGGGAAATCGGCACATCGGCCTGTGGGGATCTCCTGTCCTCGTCTAGCATTAGACTCAGCTGTGATGAAGTGAATAGGAATGAATGGCAGTGGTTCAAGGCCGTTAAATTTAGGATTCACACAACACGTGGTTGTTTTTTCGGGGGAGGAAAGAAGGGAGGAAAAGGAAGGAAAAAAAAAAAAAGGGGTGTGTTGTTTTTCCCCGCATTCTACGTCGCTTTATCTCTTTCCCCTTCCCCTCCGAGTGGCCCAACGTAACACGCTGCAAAGTATTTTTCCCTATGAATACAATGTTTTCCAAGGTGCCAAATGTCTTTAATCACGTGGCTGATGAGTACTGAAAGACTGGGAGAAAGACAAAGGGGAGGGGAGGGAGAGAGGTGTGGATAAGCTGCTGCAGGGAGAACACACACGATACACATTACAAATAGTTTGGCATCTTGTGCACCTTATCAACCACCCCCGCCCCCCCCCCCCCCCCGTCCAAGAAAAAAGGATTTACGTCTCAATCCCTTTGTATGAAATGCCTGGCCGTTGTTTCGGGTATCCAAGAAAACAAATAAGACTGAGGAAAAATGTATCTCTCACATCATGACAATCGCCACAGTGCTCTAGACTGAATGCACCTCGCAGATGGCGCTTTGTCTGAAACTGATAGTACCCTGAAAATCTGGACATGACTGTACGGTGACTACAGATTCTAGGCATTCTAGGACAGATAATATTGCATTTACCTCTCAATCCTGGAAATAAAATGACACACTGTAAATCCACATATGCTCTTTAACAACCAGGAATGGCATAATTCTGTGAAATCCGCAATAACAATAAACACAACAATCAGTCTCCCTTTAACCTTTACTCCTTTTTTTCTAGATCATTCCTCCTATTCTATTTAATTTAACCCAAACTTAATTTACCATGAGCATGAGGCTTTTTTCCCCCACCAACCCCTCTGGTGTGTGTTTTTTTCTGCCACATTCCTAATCAGTATCGAATGGCCGTAAGTGGCGCGTGTCCTTGGGAGGCTCGGTCCATGACCGCCACAAGAAAAAAAGAACTGCACTAAAACCTTAAGATGCTTAGTGATATTCTTTAATCTGGCCCACTGATAATGTGTTTAAAGGAGCAATTCAGCTTTCCAAACTTTGAGGGTTCAAAGTCTCTGAGGCATGGGGTCAGAATGCCAATGAGCTAAATAAAGAGTAGCTAGAATGGGCTTTGGGAAGGATTTGAAACTTGGGCTTCTCAATCTCTTTGATCTAAATAGAGTTTCAGGCCACAATGATGCAGAATATCAAATGCTAAGAACTGCGACTCGGCCCGCATTTGCTGTGTTTGGAATGTTGAAGCCACAGAATACTCAATAGTGTTTACATAATGGGCTTATTTCGGCGTACATTTGTGTGGGGTGGTTGTGGGTGGGTGTGCATTTTTTTTAAGAGAAGACAACAAACAAAGACAAGACAAACAAGACAAGACAAGAGGAAGAGGAAGAGAAGAGAAGAGAAGAGAAGAGAAGAGAAGAAGAGAAGAGAAGAGAAGAGAAGTTGCTCACATAATCCACTGGCTCTTAATTGTTAAAAGAGCTTATATACTCCATTATGTATTAGTAACTTTACATTAAGAAGAGGTATTCTGTCTTTAATGGTGTACTCCTAATCTTTAGAGGATATAATATATTACAGTGAAGTGCTCCTCATATTATTGGTAAACAGTCTATTGTTATTAATAATACTATTTTAAAATGCTGGATTAAATTAGTAATTTGTATTTTAATTGAATTATCAGAATGTCACAATCAGAGCAAACAAATTTCAATCACCGTAATTGTCAAAAGTCACCTTTTCAACAAGAAAGAAATCACATTCTGTACAAAGGGCAATTAAGGATATGCTTCTGTTAGAATAAACCTAAGCATAAGTATATGTGATTACACATAATAATATTAATCTCACTATTTAGATTTTTTAAAAGCACTTCAATCTCTCAAGACATTTTGATTTATGTTATTTTGTTACATAACCTCTCTCCCTCTAAGTGTGTAAGTGTATTTAATGAACAAATAAATCAGGAAGAGCACAATTATAGTAATTAATTATAATAATTAATTAATTTAGGTTCCAAAAATGTGTACCCCAGATCAGATTGTGTAATATTATACCCCCATATAGCCCTAAAAAGATCCCATTGTTTTAAATGAGTCATTGATTCCATAATTGTACTTGTAGTTTGTGTGAAGATCATTCCAAATAAAACCAATGATATGTGAATGGGAAGTGAGGATGCTCTAGATAATGGCTGTCTATTTTTAATTGTTCACATATTTTTTCTTTTCCTCAGTGACATGGCCATTACTTGGCAGTCAACACTTATCTGCAAAATCGTCCAGGATTAATGGTCTAACTTGCGCTGGTAAAAAAAAAATGTTGCAGTTGTCCCGATTATCAGAGAAGGAAAAAAGAATAATGGTTATTTGTCATTGTGTTAGGCTGTCAATAATTTGGTCTTCAGCTGGACAAACTCCTGTCGCAGGGTTTCAGTCACCTTAGAGCGGCCCGCCAATTAGCACCAGGTGCCAGATTAACACCAATAACTTGGAGGTTTTCTCATTTTAGAAATATAAAATGCACAATATTTTATAAATATTTTTTCACACACATATACAGTATACTGTTATATATGTATTTAGTTTTACATTTAAAATAATCATTTTAATACACTGTAAATATGTAATCACAAAAATATAAAAATCATTTTAATCATTTCAATTATATTCTCAGCAAGCTCCCAAAGCTTGAAACCCAGTTTGGGTGTTTTTTAACTTCACTATCCTTTTCGAAGGTGTCTTATAAAGCATTATGAGCCCACAACTAATTGCTAACATATTTTTAATATGTAACATTGCATACATTCGCATTAACCAGGCCCAGCCTGACTATTATTTCAAGCTTTGTAATGAGGTGTGGTGTATACTGGTCTCTGTTTGCTTCAGAAAACAGGCAGTTAAGTGTATAAAACAACTTTACAGAGCAAAGCAGTGTCAGACGGGTCGGGCCACGCACAGCTCGGATCAAAGCTAAGCCGCAGAATATGAAATCTATTTTAGCATGCTAACCACACAGTGACAGTAAACCTTGCACCCAGTTCTCATAAATGAAGCCATAAATCTTTTAATACTTGATTTTGGTTAGAGCGTGTTTAAAACAACCGAATCTGGTCCTGTGGCATTCGTTACAAGAGCTGTAATCTGATGAATAGCAAATTAGTTTTCAGACACAACCAGAGTTTAAGGATGCTGGTAAAGTTTGACTGTGAGGCGGCGATGCGTTTATAGCAAACCGTGCAGTAAATGTCACATGCTTTAACACTTTTTCGTTTATTGACAGACTGTGCCATGTGTGCACAAGTATTTGCTTGTCTAGAGGGATGATTTTATGATATTTTTCGATAAGACATCAGTCAAATTGCACACAAGACACAGTCTCTTGGCAAAGTTCAATATTAAAATACCTTGTAGGTGCCAAATTTGTGATTACAAACACTCAGTCACATGGTTCACTCCATAGTAACAGAGTAAATACTGAACACAATGTTTTGTATGTACTGTTGAAGTTGCATTATACAGCCACAATGCAATAATAATAATTTTTTTTAAAAAAAGCTGGCAATGGACGTTTGCCTGAATGACAGTGATGCATGAATACAAGCACAGGCTAAATATGGAAAATATACACATAAATCAGTTTTCTATGTGGCAAAAAATTTTTTACATATCAAATAAAACTATGATTTAATGCTATTTAATTAATGCAACTTTTTTTATTATTTTGTTCATATAAAAATGGAAGAAAAAAAACCCACTGGCAGTAGACATAACTTGATTGAAATAATGGACGAATATAAATACAGGATAAATACAAAAATAATTCAGATTAATAATTTTAATATTAGATTTAAAATATGTGTAATATAATAATATATGTTTTCTATATTGTTAAAAACTTAGCTCAGGGTATCATGTCAAATACAACTAGATTTTAATGCCATTTAAATGCAATTAATTCCGTAAAAAAATTTAACTGCATTTAAATTGCATTACATTATAGTTACATATATATATAGATATAATTAAAAAAAGGTAAATTTAATTGCATTTTATAAATGATCATAAAATCAAGTAAAAAATATAAATAAAGCCTAGTCAAAAATAAGATGAAATGGGGGTTGTTTTTCACATGGGTTGAAATACATCCTATATATCTAGAAAAATTATATTTTGTCCTCTCCACAAGGTCTCTGGCTTTATGTATTTGCGCAACGTAGCATTTCACAGTAAATGTTTGCTTGTGTATTCTGAACTAATGTGCAATTAGTCGTAAAAGAGCACAAACAGCGCATACAATCCATGACAAAGAAACAAAAAAAGAGTGACCTGTACCATAAACCACTTGAGGACACTGACGCTCAACAGCCTGTTTTAGCTGACTGTCAGTTTCATTATGACTAGGATGATATGACTTTTTTTACATTAGTGGGCAAAAAAATCGTCAGTCCCTTCGTTTGTCCAATTTATTTCGGGCTCCTTTTTTAATTAGGCCTACAATCCGCCTTTAACGGAGCACTTTAGCCTGACAGACATACAAATTCACTTTCATGTCCTAATAATTCTGCTCTCTAAAGGTACAGAACGAACAGGAGAAATTAGGGGACACATTTAGCACGTCATGTCATCATTTCAGGGTAGGCTGCATGAAACAGTATGTTCGTGTTGAAGACAGCAGCTTTACATAGAAAACAGTGTTTCATTTAAAATGACAAGGCAATTAATCAGCCAAAATGAGGATTTGAGCTCAATCCTAGCAAGTAAACGGTCATGACCGGTACATATACAACACTGTGTCCACTGCTGCTGTTGACTGCATCCCCCTAGTGGTCACACATGTGCAACTACCACAACATAGGGTCAAACGATTATGTGTCACCATCATATAACCCAATATGTTTGCCATATAAATAGAGAAATTAACATCAGACATATAAATAAACAACCAATTATTAAAACAAAGATTCAGGTCTCTAGATATTGCTCAGGTCCCTCTTTCAATATAAAACAATCAAAACAGTTTGACCTCTCCAGAAAAAGATTAATTATACACCAACATGTAATAAAAAAATTGTTTATTCAAAACTTAACTGCATGTATGAGCTGTATATTAATACTGATGCTTGACCTTGCAAACATCACTAATGAAAAGCATCTCATGATTTTAAATGACAGCAGGTTTTAACAGCTCTGATTAGGTAACTAGCCCGCGCAGATGCACACATGCTGTGGATATTTTTCCACTATTAAAACCAATTACTTCTGAGTGAAAGCCGTTTATCATGTGTGCCGGAAAATTGTTTCCCGTCACAGTGTTTGGCTTAGCATGAATGAAGCCAAGCTTTTCTGTTACATGTTCACACGACACAAACATGCAATTACAGCATTTGTGCTCTTCAGGCAACAAAAACAAACCACAAAACCTTTCTATTAGGATTCGTTTCAAGGAGGATGCGGC
>JADLZN010011022.1:0-20591 GCA_018155175.1 Sinocyclocheilus anophthalmus
GTTGTCCAAAATTCCCTTTGTTTTTACTTGTAGCAGACTCATCGTGACCACGAAATGCGTGTTCTTGTTGGCCCAAATATAGAACCGCAATGACCAGTTTGAGCAAAAGATCACGTTTTTTCGCCACCTGCTCGTTATGCCGCAGTACCCCAATGGCAGCGGGCTCCGAGACTTTGCATGTCTTTCCATAGCTCTTGCTAAATTCTTCATATCGTTGAATCCAGTCGTAATCCATGGATTGAATCCTCCAGTTGATTCGTCAAATAGCATACCAGCAGAAGAGTTTGTTCAAGTTCACTGAGCCTGTTAGCCAGTCGGTTTTGCTAAATAATTTGTTTCTAAAACAGCACCTTCGGCCGCATAATGAAGATTGTTTTATGTCCAGATTAGGCGTGGGTCTTCCTTCATTTTTTATTTTTAGCTGCAGCTCAAAAGGGAGCTTTGTAAATTTATTTGCAATAAAATATTCAATCCTGGCCTCCAATTTATTACATTATAGCGCACAACACGAGTCGTTCACGCCACCCGATACCAACGTCATTGATGTCTAAACGGTTGAACCTTGGTTGATAGAACCAAGGGGCGACGCATATCTCCTACTGTAATTTGTAAAGGCCATTATAGAAATAGAGGCAGCTCTGCTGCACGCGTAGAAATACGCGATGCTGATGTTAAGTTTTTATAAACGGAGCCAGCCTACCCTTTTGAATTGTGCTTTCACCCCTCCGATTCTTATCCACAGAGACGTCACGGGGACTACAGCAGCAGTAAACAAACCCAGGGATTCAGACTTAAGTAAGATTTTTACTGTTCCACTGGTGAAATTACAATTAAAAGAAATACACCTTAGAAGACATCATATATATGGAGATTCTCATAACAGTAATGTAAGCTACTATTACTATTTTTACACCTCAAAATTTTGTGGAGGCTGTGCTCCTCTGATGAGCCGCCACTGTATATTGGATAAATTGTCTAGTGTTAGGGTTAAAGAATAGGTTTTTATAAGTTGATCAAGGAGGGGAAGTACTTCTCTTTCTCTTATGTGTGTATCTAACTCCAGTATTACATTATTGTAATGGCAGTGTCTCCTGCACTTCAAATGATTTCATGTAAATATTATTGGTATTTTTGTATTTTCAAATGATAAATTACTTGTATTTTGATTAAATACATTTCTCACACCAGCATTTTGTATTTATAATACTTGTTGACAAGTATTATAATACTAGTTGATTTGTGCCCATCTCTGACAATGCAGGTATTTTAAAATAAAAAGTGCACACATTTCATGAGAGTAAACGTTTCCTGCACCTGTAGTTGTTTGGTATAGCTAGTGTAGTCATTCACAACCGCAGTCTGCTCTCTCTTCTCCCCGCCGAGCCTCAAGGGCGTGTGTGTCATAATAGCCACATCGCTCCTTACACCGGGATTCATAGGCCCTCTTTTTCCAGTTGTATTATCTTAATTGTCCTGGCAAGTATGTTCGGTGGTTATATTACCAATTTATTGCCCCTCTTGCCACCCCATTAATTCAGCCTGTAAAATACTGTAACCACTGGGTCTGCATAAAGCTGTCCCTGTGTTGCCAGTGGCTGTGTAAATGCCATTTACTGTGTTGGAGAGTTATTTTTTCCTCTTTCTGGTCTGGCTGATTCTCTGCGTTTGCACAATTGGAGCCATTTCTCTAGGGTCGACATTTTATCTTCTTTTTGGTTCTGATCTCTTTTTATTGTCCACTGTCTCCCTGAGTGTCATTTGTCCTATAGGGCCAAACAATCTCAAATGAGATCTTTTATATTGTAGCTGATTCTAGACTGCAGTGAGAGTAAATGGAGAGTTTTGCTTAAAGTTAACATGCATACTTTGTGCGCAAACAAAGTGGTCTTGAAAGATGGTTGTAGAGGAGAGTTTAAAAAAATAAGAGGTATTGGTGAGGAAAGTCATTTCAGAGGCAGTGCTATATATATTATTTATTTTGTTACAAAAAGATCAGAAATGAAAACCAAAATTAGCATATTACAGTTATTTCTGACTGATCACATGACACTGAAGACTGAATTAATGACTGATGAAAATTCAGCATTGCCATCGATCTAGAATAAATAATAATAATAATGTACGCTTTTTATTTATTTATAATTTGGATATAGTCATTATTTATAATAACTATATACATAAATAAAATAATATACCACATGTAATTTATTTGCTACTAGCATGCAAGGTTGAATTATTTTACAAAATGATGACTAAATGGATCAATGAATACAAATGTACTACTATACAAAGTAATCTGCTCATTCTTTTTATGTTGACTTGAACTGTCTTGTCTCTATGAGAAAATTTATTAATTTAATAAGATGTCCTCTAGAATTTTAGGGAGAGTTTGAAAATTGTGCCTTCAAATTTCTGAATTTGCAATCAATTATTTCAATATGAACACAATTTTCATCAAATTCTTCTAATGCTATGCTGCACACATTAATGTAATAGCTCTACCTTATCATAAATTATCTTATATTTGTTTATATTTTTATTTCTTTTAAGGAAAAGTTTTATTTTAATAAAAGGTAACTGAAAAACTCCATTTGGCCTACTGAGCTAAACTGCCCATATTTTGTTATGACTTTCAAGGTAATGTAGAAATTACGTTTTACATAAAGAATGTGCCATTATGGCATTTCAATTGTCTAGATACAATTGTTTGCTACTAATGCATCAATCAGCCAGAATAAGCCAGCTGACAAGGCTGGGTAAAATATAAATGATCGGTTCTCGGTGTGTGTGGCATTAATGAATGTGCGTTCATGGCTTATGTGCTCCAAAGGAAATGCTTGCAGTTCTGTCACATGAAGAAATTAGCGCTGGTGCCGTCAGTGCCAGCTCTGTGGTAGAGCTCTGTGTAATGCTAACAGGCTAACGGCATGGGGGGTGATGTCATATGTCAGAGGTTAAAGGTTTAACACTGATCCTGTTACAGACTTTGGCAGCGAGCCTTTATGTGCCACATATTATACTGATGACTAAGAGAGCGCTTGCTAAACGCCTTTTCTCCCTCACCTGCTCCTACCAATAAATACTGATAAATTACAGCTATGATATCATATTTGCTGACATTGTTACCTTTAAGAGGATAACACATCGTTTTTTTTTGTGCACTGCAGTATCATTTAATCACTTGGTTCATGTGATTTAGCCTCCAGAGTGATAGATGGACAGCCTTGCATCAAGAAATACAGTTGACATCACATGACTCGTCGAGCAGTTTCTATAATGCACTACACTGTGGTGTGACAACTAAAAATGCATTTATTTCCTTTTTTTTAAAGTGAACTGCAACAAGCAATTATTTAAAAAAAGAAGAAGAAGAAAATGAATTATGACTGTTTAGAACTAAATGTAGTCAGCTCATACACACTCATATTTCTTCAGAAATCGTTCTAACATGCTAACTTGGTGCTCAGTTATTATTAATTATTATTGGTGCTCAATTATGAATAATGGCTCTTATTATTATCGATTGGTTGCAAACCAGTATGTGCTCATGTTGTGTGGGAAACCATGTTAACAATTTTTTTCTAAAAATATCTTGCTGAATGGTGAAGTTTGAAGAACAGATTTATTTGAAATATGATATATTTTATAACATTATAATTGTAGTTACTGTCACTTGCAGAATAAAATACGCTCTTTCTTTCTTGCTTTCTGTTATATACCCAAACTTTTGAAGGTTGAATCAAATAACAAAAAATTGAGCAACTCAGAAATGGTTCTGAGTAGAAATCCATATATTGAATATTTCTGAAGGAGCAGGTAACTCTGAGATGGAGTAATGATGCTGAAAATTCAGTTTTGCATCACAGGAATAAATTAAATTTTAGAATATATTAAATGAACAAGTTATTTGAGATTGTAATAGATGTCACCAACTTTGTATTTTTACTGTATGCTGATCAGTCGCATTGCAGGCAGTGCCTGGATTAATGGACTTTTTCAAAAACCACAAAAATATAATTTTCCAACGCTTTCCCAATAGTTATGTAGGATATGTACAAAATGTGTACTTGGAATAAAAAGGTTGCCAATGGATATAAATGTAATAATGGCCAATTCATCTGTTCAATAAAACAAAAACAATTGGTCACGTCCCTCTGAGGCTTGAAAAAAGAAACGTGTCTGCATTGTTGTTAAACTATCTATCTTGAATCTGAATAAAAAAGAGAAAGAGCTGACTGTTGAATATTAGACTCGATAAAGGGCATTTTCTTCCATTTCCACCTTTCCTGTGTTTGTACAGATCCAACTTTTAGGTTTAAATGTAACCTTCATTAAAAGCTAATTGAATTGGCCGAGATCGCCAAGAAAAGGTGCATTACCTGCTCTTGAAAACTAAGTCTCGGCCATTTGATTGTAGGTGCGTGCTGATCTGCTGAAGATGTCTGGATGCATTCGCCACTACCAGTCTGGTGTGTGTGTGTGTGCATGTTGTACTTGGTTATCTCCCATTTTAGCTGCCTCTCATGGAAAGTCTCGCACACAATAATTGCCTGACCTTTACAGCAGTGGCATTGTCTCATTAAGGCTGATGGATAATGATAGCGCCTCTGCCGAACGTGAACCTCACTGATAATGAAACAACAGAGCAGCCCTGCCGCTCCATCTGGGGTCGTCAAATCATCGGCAGTCAGGAGGCATGTTCCCCGTCCATCCCTATAAGAGCCGGCCAAAAGCCACCACACACACACACACACACATTCGCAGTGCTCGCAGACAAACACTGCAGCTCGCGTTTTTTTATTCTCATCATTCCCCTCCATCCCAGAATCCAGTGCTGAAATGATCCATGGAGGGGTTATCAGAGGAGAGCGTTGTTGGCCGCTATGACTATGACTCCATTCACTGTGTTTCTGAGCTGAAGTAAACAGACAGGGGACACACACACTCTTTAAAGCAGTGTGCTGGAGGGGCCTGTGCTCTAGGATTGCCCAGGGCAGATTGAAGGGTCGTAGGGTCAGAAGTTTTAGCCCAGGGTATTACAAAACCAGCAGGGGGTGCTGACACTCTGGGAACCATGTTCAGCTCAACCCCACCTTCTTCTGCTCTTTCCCACTCTCATTCTTTCAACATTCTGCTTGTTGTGTCTGTCCATGACAGTCTGTGTTTGTGCAGTAAGAATAAAAACGGAGCTTTCAGAAAGAGACACGGATAGCGACTAACACTAATACCGCTGCACAGAAAGTTGAAATAATCGCATTTTGTTGCTTTGCAGACTGAAATGAAGACAGACAAAGTTTTTGTTTTATCCAGCTCTATTTACTCAGGAAAACGCTAACATCCCAAGTGCCAGGACATAACACACAACATGTCATAAAAACTACCACAAAACACCACCAGAATCACGGAGTTGGTAGAAAAAAGGATATTTAAAATAATTACGGCATTGATTAGTTCTTAATATCATTTGCCATGCATTGCTCCACAAATGGTATTATTATGAGCGATCAATAAGCAATAGTTTGTTTTTGTTTGATTTTAATTAATCATTGTGTAGTTTGTATATTGATTATTGAAGTGTGAACTAAAAAAAGCACAACAACATTAAAATGTAAATTTTAAGGCTGCTCAGATTATAGCATGACTTTCTTGTTCTATTTTTTCAGAATCGCCACAGAGTAGCCTTTGTCCGAAAGTTCTTATGATAATCGCGCGTTTTTACTTCCAGCCCCTGTTTATGCATTATACAACAATGACCGGAAAAGGGAGTGTGGTGTAGATGAAAATTATTTATAGTCCATTGTTATGTCGCCCATGTGCGAGTTGCTGGGACATTTGTAAGCGGGCGGAGTAGATGGGGCTCTGTGATTATGCTGAAGCATAAGCTGGTCTCTTTAACCGCGGCTAAGAAGTTCAGCTCCCCCTCCGCTCTGCTGTTACCCATAGGAACAGCAGGCACAATAACCACACCACACACACACACCACAAACACACCACTGGGCCACCACAGAACTATCATAAATGGGCTGGCTTTTAAAAATGGTCTCAGACACAGAGCATTGAAAATAATAATAATGTGTTTTATTCAATCCCTTACAAACTCACGGACTGAAATGAACACCTAATAGTTACAAGGTTGCAACTAATTTTAAAGCACATTGTAAAAAAAAAAAAAAAAAAAAACACCAACGTAATAAAAATGCAACCTCTTTAAAATCATGCCTGAGTCTCTGAGACAGAATTCTATTGTAAATTCATAATCTATTGTAATTTCTCCATAGCTATTTTAGTAGAATCGGCCAAGACAAAGGATATTTTTAAATGAAACATCAATAAATCTCCTAAAAGTGCTACCACCGAACAATCAGATTTTCTTGTTTGCCACCATAGTCACAGTGGTCATGAGGGGGGGGGCCTGGGGGGGGGGGGGGCCGGGGGGGGGGGGGGGTGGGGGGGGGGGCAGTGTAAGGGTAAATTCTGAATACACCCCAGTCGACAAAAAACTCTTCTCTGATGGCGTGTTGGGCCCTTGTTCGCATTGCAGATCATTCCGATTTCATTTCGACATGACTTCTCTGCACCGTTCATCCAACGCCGGCCTGTCATCGGTACAGTTTTATCAACCTCATCCACCGGAGAAATACATGTAAAGCATGGTATGTGTTCGCTTCTCAGAGATACAAAAAAGGAGGCACGGACAATGCCATGAAACAAGGCCCTTTTTAAACGTGTCATTGACTCAAAAAAAGGCGGCCACCAAGTGCTTATGGCCATAAGTGGCTGTCAACACGCCAGAAACAAGCCACCCCACATCTATTTACTCATGTTTGTTTAAGTATTAAAACGGAGGATTCCCTAGATCGCTAATCCTTACCTTGTCGCTATATCTTCACACCTTTGCATATGCTGCCAGAAAGTGCCCTGTTGCCCCTCAAAACGGCGCGTGTTGCCTATGATAAACCAAAACAAATCAAACCCATAACCCTCACAAACCATTGCAGTAAGGCTCGATGATCCCCCCCCGAGGGGTGTCCGGTGTACCCCTTTCCCTCCCCCTTTCCAAAACTCTTTAAACATCACATTTTTCTGCACAAGCCCTCATTTTTATGTTCACACAAAACGCTAACGCGGACATTTTCAAATGTACGAGAGGCTTTCTCGATCATTCCCAGCCACGGGTAGAATTCATAGGTGCGGCTCAGGCGCGCCTTTCTCCCCCAATGGGCTGGATATGATCCCGTGCATACAAGGCCGCTCTTTCATAGGGCTGGATCGCTAGACTGAGAGGGTACATCCCCCTGTGCCACTCTCGGCATAGCTGGCTCCAAGCCAGGCGCACAGAGGATTTGGGGTGGAGGCCTAAATGTATTTTTCAAAACCAGACGAGACACAAATGGCTGGTTGGCTTCCCCAACACTCGGTTAATCATTGTGTTTGAAAAATATTCAATTGTGTAATAGTTCTAACTGAACACACAATATGAGATAATGGGATACAATTACCAGTTTAAAAATTCACCCCGTTCCTTTAAAAAGTTGAAACGTTCAAAACTAAAATCTCCGTTATGGACAATAAAGCATTCAGGAATTTTAGTGTAAATATGTAATAAATAAGGTAATACTAAATTCAAATGGTATCTCACGATTTCTGCTTTGTAGGAACTCATAATAAAATAAGCAAGCAAAGTGGAACATAAATTATACTTCCCCCCCCAAAACAAACACACAATTAAATAAATAAAATAATGGCATGATGAATGAATTAAATACATAAAATATTTATAAAAAATATTTCTGCAGTGCTCTTTGAGAAGTTAATATTTCGCATGTATTTAAAGTCTATGTGTAGGTTAGATTGCTTGCGTTTTCTGACTATGCATTTGTCCATGATCAATGAAAGATGCGTAGAAGCGCTTAGACAACATTACGTTTTGCCACTGCTGTTTGGTGCGAGGGGACAGTTACCCAATCCGCCTCCTTTAACCTTTATATGATGTCCCCTTCCGATTTGTACATTTGCAGTGTGTTGTGGTAAGAAGAGTCTGGGTCCTAGATATGGTTTTCAATTGACTGACCTGTGATAACTCAAATCCATTACTTGCGTTTTTACACTATGGTTGCTCTTCTTCTTTCTTTTTTGCGTCTCATGCCTCGTACTCGTGAAAACATGGAATGATTACGCGCATTATCTGACACCGTCTTCTGATCTGGAACTTCGACGACTCAATTCCCCCACCACACCTTCCCAGTTGATTGCCGTAGATTTCCCATGGCTTGCATCTTCATTAGCTCTGGCCTTCAGCGCCAGCTTGGATCGTTGTTGACCATGCAACCTGTTTGCGTACATTGTGAACATGACATTCTATTGTGCATGAAGTGCGTGCCTCCGGCACCTGCATCTATATGCGTTTCAACCTCACCTTGGCTCGTTTAGCTCCCCTCTGTTCGCCTACCACACCCCTGCTCCCCACGAGCACAGACTTTCCAATCTCTCATCCCTCTGCTCACGCCATTTAACATCAGCTGCCCAGGTTTCACCTTGTATTCATTTGTGCACTGCTGAGAGTCAAGGAAAGCTGCAATCTCCTACAAATGCTCCCTTTTGGAACTGCATAGCAGTGGCGTCTAGCCAATGATAGATATGCATAATATTTCACGGGGAGACCCAGCAAATAGAATACCCTGCTGTGCTAAAGAAAACAATGTGTTTCTAAGCACTGAGATATAATCCATCACTGTGCCGTCAGAGAAGAGGAGGCGAGGGAGGAAAAAAAACACCTACCTGTTTTTCACATCAGAGGAAAAAGAAAAATGACAGAGCCTCGCTTCCAGAAATGTCTCTGTGCATTCATGCATAACCTAAGAGTTCTTCTCAGACCCTAATCAAAGGATTGCTTTGCCTTCGGTACTGAAACGCAAACTAATACCAGCCATAGCAGAACAGATCCTTTGTTTCAATCAGTCATCGTCCACTCAAATGAGAAGAGCAACATTTTGTGGGGTTAATTGCACCCTAATCCAAGGGTAAAGGAAACCAAGCTTGGTCTTCATAAAGTTTTACCACTGCATTCATGCAGTGCTTCATGCCTTTCTTGATTTGAAGAGGCTTGGATGCACTCAACCTGAACATGGGAGTGATGTGGGTGTCAGAATGTAATGTGTGCTGTAAATTAGATCCTTCATTTCATTCTCTTTTTACTCTTGAAACAGTCAAATAAAAAAAATGCACCAAAACACCTCTGAAATGACATCAGCTCTGTCATTCACTGCTCATTGAGGTCCTTCCTTGTATGGCCCATCGGCTTTTCGGCCCCATATCTTTCAGAGTTGCCCTTGAGTGCCATTAAAAGCTCTGGTGTGGAGAGCAGCAGTACTGGGGGCCGGGAGAGCAAAGCACGGCCTGCCAGCAGCTTTGGCCCATGGCCGAATCTCTGACAGACTCATCTTTTGGCCTGATTGATTGTGGTTGCCCAGGAATGTGGTCTATGCGTGGCGGTTTTTTGCTTTTGGATCCCAACTGGGGGATAGCCAGGTGTTTGTGAGGTACGACTTGGCACACTTAGCGATTCGAGCTCCTTGGCTCTTGTCCGGTTGATGTTGTTGTCCCCATAACTCCGTGATTCTGGGCTTGTCTCTCCGTCTGACCGATGCTCCCCCTGCAAGGCACCACCTTTTTCATTATGGGTATCCGAGCCCGGCAGCCGAGGGACCTCATTGTGTTCATTTCACCCCAAGGCCCGTGATTTTTTTTTTACCATTAGTCCTCCATTCAGTGACTCTCCGCAACCCTGATTCCTACGGGAGCAGGTAATGGCACGAAGTCACCCTACTACAGCGCTCCACACATGTTTAAGGTGACTGATGCGTCATTAAAATGGTTCACAATATAGTCCGAGTTATGTCGTTCAATCGATGTATTGCTTATTGATTTGCCCCATGCTTAGAGGTTTCACGCGCTTGCACCACGTGCGGAATGAAACCATTACTATGGAATCCACCCCTTCCACCCCCCCCCCCCCCCCCCCCCCCCCCCCCCCCCCCCCCGTCTGGACTTAATTATGGCGCCGTTGTGGACTCGCCATGTGGTTGAACGCACTCCAGACCAAGCCTAGAAGTTCAGGGGATCATGACCTGTTAAACGTTGAAGTAGAAAATGTTATCACACTTACTGCATGTTTATAGGAAATTGCTTGCATTAAATCCTGTGAGGAACATTGCTTTGCTGTTCTGCACTGGAATCCCTTTCTACAAAACCTGTTTCTTCTTTTCATTCTAATTGATTATTAAGTTTCTATGATGAAGATCCAAAATGCTTTCAAGACACGATCCAAGAGGTTTGGGCTGACAAAAGTGTTGAAGAAGTAGTTCACCCAAATATGAAAATGTGGTCATGATTTACTCATGTCATTCGATGTGTCATTTTCTTTCTTCTATGAAACACTAAAGCTGTTAAACAGAATATCGGGGCTTCTGTTTTCCATTCTACAAAACCGGGTGGTTATTTATACCACCAAGCTCCAAAAAAGACAACAAAGCATTGCATAAATATCATGAAAGTAATCTGCACAGCTAGTGAGCTATATTGTAATTGTTCTGAAGCCACACAATACATGTGAGGATTTGATGAATCTGGCAAACAGTCACATTAGTTAGTAAAATCTCAACTGGCTTCTTGCTTTAAAAATTTTCGCAATCAATCATGTGATACTCTTGAACCAATGACCTCTTGGTTTACTCCAATACAAACTCAAATAATGATTGCCCCCAATGCGTTCCGTCCCAAGTTGAGTGGGTCTGCAGCCCCAACAAAGTAAGTGGCGGACAATCATGGAATTAAATCTTAAATTCACATCAGATTGGTTATCTACTCATGCAACATGCTATCGCTTGTTCTTTTTGGACAATCATGTGACATAGCCTCATGTTTGGGGAGTTAATTCCAATGAACAGCAACATTTTAGTATTTAGTCATTTTACAAGTGTTTTTAAGTAGTGTATTAGCATAGCATTTAACCTCATGCAGATGTTTAGTCATCATTCAATTTTCCTCACCACTGACTGCAGGAACATCTCAGGCTACATCCCGAGTATTGTGACCACACCGGCTTGGGCATTTAGGGTTTTTCTCCTCTTTTCCTTTTCTTTCAACAGGCTGGGGCTAGCGGGTCCAGGCTAGACGAAGGCACGGGAGGTGTATGGGTCTCCGCTCACCCAGTCATCGGAACTCCACCCTGTCAACTACATTTTTACCCTGCAACCGCACACATCACATCAGTCTGTCAAATTCCAGCTCCTCCTACCCTTCACATGACCCCTGCTGACTTGTTTGAGAGGGACAATCCAAAAGCCTATTTTATTGCATGCGGCGCCTGGAACGCCCATCACGCAGCATTTTGCAGAGGTGTCGGGATTGATGGAGAGCAATGCAGGGATAGGTCGCATAAGTGCCGAGCGCAATGAGATCAATGCTCCGGGGATCTTGCCTCTGCCACCATTACATTGGTGAATACAAAACAAAACACCGACAGATTTGACAGTGCATCAGTTATTCACACCAGGATATACGGAAATCAAAGTATCCCCCAAAGAGCATACAAGCGACCGACTTGTCAGACAGAGTTACTTATCTCGTTTGGACACTTTTGAAACAACAGTAGCACTGACTCTGCCAAGGACCCCCCTTATAATCAACCTCCAATGGGCCGGCTGAATTACAAAACTCACACAGATCCCAACCGACCTGGAGTTTGAAGTTTAGCCCGAGGATGGAAAATTGACAAAGACCTTCCATAGGCAGGTGGAACGCCGGTTGCTTTCACCTCCAATAAGCGTGGTATGCCAGACCCCAGATAGACACACCGGTTGGCCTGGCCACGCTGCGGGTACCACCTAAATGATGTCTTGGCAGAGGTGGCTTCCCCATTTCTTTCTTCAAACCCCCTAACCAATCTCCCCATAACCCCCCCTTGGTCCACTTAGAATTTCACCCATCAGTGAAATCACTCAACAGGTGCCATGACAATCTGACAGGACAAGCATTGCGGGTGCGTTCCATCTGCTTCCAATTTAATTTTGTGGAGGGGGAAGCTGTTAGATGAACGGGGAGCTTTAGTGGGTGTCAGGCCTGTTAGATGAAAGTTGGATGGGTTATTTTCAAGTGGACCGCCTCACCATCTCCTCACACAAGTTATTTTGCTCCCGGCAGTTGCCTCCCTTCCCTCTCCATTGAAATCCTTGGAACCCCTATTACCCCGCTATGATCATTCAATGATCAAAGCTTCTGGAGCCATGAAGCAGACAATGCGATGAGCTTATTAGACATTATATGAAAAGGACGCACTAAGCATAGATGGTTGAGGTTTGGAGCTTTTTTCTCGGTAGTGCTGATATCAGTGGCTGGTAAAGACCGGTAAATCTTCTATTGAGTTAGTCTTGTCAGAGGATGGGCGCAAAAGGGCACCATTCTATTTATGGTCCTGAAAACCAACCAAAAAGCAATTTTCCTAATTATGTGATGAAGGAAGTCAAAGGTCTGGAGAATGTCAGACTGCTAGCAGTCAGAAAATCATTTAAAACGGTTTACTGGGAACCTCTGTGTTGGCTAGTCGTCTTCCTTTCCCAGCGACCTTAATTAAACTGTGACTGTTTGGTGAAACACCTGATTCAATGATGCAAAGCAAAAGCCACACTGTAAAACCTGATAAGTTCAGAATACTCAAAATATTTTTGGACAATATATAATTGAATATATTCAATTATACCTGAGGAGGTATTTTTTTACCTCAAAAAAATTTAATTAAGCAACTCAAATTTTTTAAGTTAACATTAATCATAAATAACAATTAAGTCAAACTAAAAAGCTTAAATTAGTTTTTGCTTAATGTTTAAGGGCAGTGTACTTAAAATTATTGTTTATCATACATAATGTTTTTCATTTACCAATTATTTTAACGCAGTAGTGCTTTATTAAATACAAATAATAAAATCATAAAATAAACTTAACTCGCCCGCACCCCACTAGCCGATTTTCAAATCCTAAATGATTTTAAAACCATGGGAGACCACAGACATGAAGACAGTCAATCGGAGTGCTTGTAGCCGATAAACCCTCCTCTTTGACGCACACACTAGACTCTTCAAGCAGGATTTACGCAGGACCAAAACTGATGTCTTGTAGGAACGATTTCACTCCAGTGACACTAGATCTCATGGAGACTACGAGATCAAACGTGAAAGAGAAGCATAAACCAAAGCTTGAGAACAACTGGACATGTCAGTGGCTTTCTCCCGGCACCCCGCGGTTCTGTGTAGAGTGAAAACAATTTTTTAGTATATAAAAAGAATAGGGCGGATTTACTTTCTTGGCATTGTTGTGGCTGACAAAGTTTCATCTTATAGAAGCACGCCACCTACCGGAAGTGATGCTTGCTTGATCTCTGGCCATCGCGGGTGGGGTCTCACGTCAGAGGCAGCAGGATCAGAGTCGTAAATACAAAACCGTGTGATATTTACGATGAGTGCGGGACAGCCTCCCAGTCCTCGAACAGAGCAGTTAACCACATAACTATAATGACACCCACACACACCTAGGCCGATTTTTCGGACTAAACATCCTCGTTGCGACAAGGATCAATATCGGGCCACTGCCCTCCGATTACTCCTTCAGAAATGACAAATAGGGTTCTTAAAATCATGACTACTAAAAGCCATATTAGTGTGCAGCCAGCATTATGCATAAAAACACACGCACAATTGTGGCTATACAATTGAGGATTTTTTATTCAGCCTTTTTTAAACCACATGAACTGTGCATTTCTGAATGTCAAACACTGGAATATCATCTCATCACAACTGCAGTGCTTGCATGACTTGTAGTGGTTTCGTTGTCCATGATAACAAAATCAGCAGAAGAGGTGTTTGTGTCCGTGATGTCTGGCTCGCCCCCCGATTGCCCTCCTGGAAATAACGCACAGGGGCTAAAAACTTAACCTCAGAGACTACAAGCCGTGTTGGGTTGAGGACCTACACTCCTGAAACAGGTAAGCGCACATCAAGCGCATTTCCCACACCTCTTGAAAAAGTAGCTAGCCTGCTATCGACAAGTTACTGTCATAAAAGCCTAGCGAGATACATCGACAACTACTTTTACCTCATTTTTTTTTGGGTGTTTTTTTACCTACATTAACAGTACACTCCCTAAATAATTTTATAATGAGAATCAGTATATTTATGGAAGTTTACAGTAAAATATCATCACCCTTAGTTAGAAGTAAATATATTCGGGTTTTGTTTGACAAAAGGCTATTATTACACTCCTGTATCGTTTTGAGTCCGTCTTCGACGTAGACCGGCATTTATCATCTTTGTTTTGCGTAAAACTCAGTTGATTCCTGTTTTTTGAAACATCCATCCTGTACATCCTCCGGACCACATCCCTTATACCAGAGTATCTTGATCGTGGACAGACGTACATAGCGCCGCATGCGTGATATTACACAGGATGGCGCCGGTCTAAGAACTCTCAAATTTACCCAGTTTCGTGATCTAGTCAGAAGAAGATGCCTGTGTTCGGCGTCAATGCATTAAAGGCTGTTGAGTCTCCAGTGACTCATCTGAATGCAAACCGAATGCACCCCGATTGGTAGCGACTCTACACCGCTACTTGCTGATCAGAGTGGTAGCTTCAGTGACAAGCAACACGTTTTAAAAGTAGTTTTTTCTTTTGTTCGATACTGTAAAGCTTACCGTCGACAAATTAGGTGTTAAGATACCGGAGGTCGTACTGTACTAGCTACTCCCCAACCTGACGAAAGTAGGACATTTATACTTTGTATGCATTTGAGAGTGGGGGAACTATTAAAACGTAGAACCCACGCAGATAATCGCGGTGGGCTTCCAGTTAGATTTTTCCCACCCTATGGCGGTTCTTCCTTTTTTTTAAGGGGTTTTTCCATAAAGACTGTGGCAAACATAACTTGACGCAGACTTTTTAGTTGGGGGCCTACAACGTAAATTACACGCATCCATACCCAAAATACAAATTTTGAAGCAGTTATAATCATTTTTGAAACTTATGTTTTTAGTAAGTAGCCAGAACAGAAGTTAGAGGTTGTGAGTGTTGTACCACTCAGTTCTTCCGAACCTGTAGAACTCAATCTAACGCTTTCTTCAGCCCCTAGTACCGTCATAGTTATGTTTTTTACCCAAGCTTTTATTTTTTTACTCTTCATAATTGAAAAAATCCTCCCTTTTAATAAAAAGTCCATAGGAAACCCCTATCAAAGCGCACCTCGTGGCAATTTACACTTTCCCCTGGTTTTGAGGTCTAGGTGTCTCCACACCCCCTATTTCAGATTCCCTCATTAACGCGCCTTAAAATCCTTCCACACTTCCAAGGTGTCCTGAAGACAGTTCTTTCCTCTCCACCCCGACACACTAGGGTGACCAACTGCATTTTCCCATGTGATTGCGTCTGGCCCGGTATCTTTTCTATCTTGATTTCAATTATCGGGGGGAGGTTTTGGCCTTTGTTCTCCGAGTGGCAGACCCTTCGATCGGTGGATGACACTCAAATCATCCTCGAGAGCAGTTTGAAGATAAGGACCGTCTGTAGGGTATTTTGATGTCATACCCCATCCGAATCGGTTGCACACGCGAAACAAAGCCAAAAAATAGATATTTTAGGCCCACATATAGCCTTTTAATGTCTGGACCAGGCGACGTAATTCCCCCTGGCTGTAAACCCATGCGACTATGGTCACACCCCCGAACGCTACCTCACCTGGGCCAGTAAGTACTAAGGGCCATTTGAGCTCGTTTCATGTTGACAATCTCGTCAAATACAAAAAAACTAATAAAACATGTCATAAACAAACAGGAAACTTATTTATAGACAGTGAATACAGTGATGGATCGGTAGTTAGGTTGTGAATTCGCATCACCTGAATCAGCCTGCAATTAAAGAAAGTTTGTACAGGTTTGTAGATTGCTTTTGTAAATTTAATGTATTGCAAAATTCATGTCTGTGTATTGGCTTTAACCTAATTTTGGATTAATACTCTTAACAGGTAGTTGTTTAAAAACAGACCAAATAAAAATCACATTTAACAGGGCACATTTCCACAAATTTTAAAATCACATTCAAAAATGCCGGTGCACACATGTGCATCCAAATTTCTCTGGGCCCGTCACTTGACTTTCTATCTCGGGTTAACTCTATATATAAGCAGTGAGGCTATCAAATAGATTCAAAAAGCACAATGGCCCCGCACCGTAAACAACTCTTATGCGTTTTACAAAACTGAAAAACATTCCTTTTTTATCAGATCTTCGGCACCGCTCCAAAAGCAAACTTAATTTTCGAAATTGGGATTTAACTTACAAGTTGTTCTCATTTAAGTTTGCTCCGGTCGCTTGCTAGTCTTCGCCATGTTGAATGGATTCTTCTGAATGTCGGTTAGAGCAACGACGTGGGCGTGTAAGGTTGGTTGTCACTCGTAATCTTAAAAATACATAATTAATAGAAGCGCCTTACTCAATATCGTTGAGTAATGTTATAAGTGCATCACCGACTTTCAACAGACTTTAATTGCCAGTGTTCGGTATAAGGTTATGTAGTTTTTATGGTTGCCGGTTGCTTGTACTCAGTGCAGTGCACAATCACTACAGATCTTACAAAAAATTACTACTCAATCTCAAATGCTAACCAATTTGCTAATATCCCTCTCTTCCGCATCCCCATTTATCACCCATTACGTAGGACCACCCGTTCTTGGTCGTTGAACCTGGCCCCCAGACTGCTGCGCCGATTAAACTATATGATTGTAATTTAATTTACTTTGATCCTCATCACACTGACATTTTATGTTTGACGAATTACTGTTCTTCTCCCTTCCCTTGCACACAAACAATAAAAAGCCATGTATCTCATGTGTGTATGTACAATGCGCATCCGGTAACCTCGCTCTCTTCTCTTATCTTCTCTCTCGCTCTATATAGATATAACTGTATTTGTTATATACCCCTATATTTTATTAATATTATATCTATATAGGCAATACCCACTTTAGTGGATACAGGAGTTTGACACTGAGGTAGTTACCTCAACGGTACATTTGCTGTTTCCTTTAACATCTGTCGGAAAGGTATTTGTACTGTACCTTATTCATCCCTAAAGGGTACATATTTGTACCTTGAGGTGTCTTACTAAATGTACAGTGGGTGTAGCTTTGAGAGTACTGCATGCTCTAGAGACAGGCTGTTGCACACCTAAAGGCAGTGTCTTTATTATTCAGAGGTTTTTTTCTAGTTGAAAAATCACAATAGACTCCAACATTTGACTGTTGGGCCAATGTAGGCATGATATAAGCTTGAGATATGGGTCCTACATGGGTTTGTCCATGAGTTTCATGTCTGACCTATCTGAATTAGCCCATACTGGGGGTACTTTAGACAGGGCCAACATGGAACAACTGGATAAACCTATTTAGGGTCCATACTGGGGTTTATTCAGTTAGGGCCAACATAGAACCTGTGAACATACCCATGTACGCCCATACATCAAGCCCATATCGTGCCTACATTGGCCTCACAGTCAAATGATGGGGAGTTACTCTCCTATCTGCTCAGTAAGCTTCCCTGGAAATTGCTCCTACTTCTTTCAAAGGAGAAGAAATGTATCTACCCAATACAGATGGTATGAGTGGGGGTGGGGGAAGTTTTAGAGAAGCTTGCGCCAGTCTCAAGCACCATTCATCACCTTCTCCTTGTTTTTCTTCTGCCTCTTGTCCTGCTTTCGGTCTGCCTTAGTCCAGCTTTATGCACTTTTCCCCAGGCACGATTGGTGAAGGAAGCATTTGAGATACCACTGGAAGAAATTAGTCCATGTCGGTTCTCATTTATGAGCCGTGGAACTGGCAAATGCCGAAGAGAAGAAAGTTGGTTGAACTCTCTAGCTCTTACTATATGTTCCTACTTCAGACCCATTTTCATCAAGGGTTAGTAAAATCCCTGACCTTGCCCAATCATAAAACAGTCACAGCAGCAGAGCGGCGATTGCTCAAGTTCATAACTCGATTTGCGGCGTATTGAGCGAGAACAATAAAAATCAAGATATATAATATATTGGAAAATAAATCTAATGTTGGCATATAATTCTAAAAAATCCAAATATAAAATGGTTTTTAATAGATTTTTAGATTTCAATCACTATCAACTGTTTATTTTTGCCTTTAGGATTATATACAGATTTTCCGAGAAGACTACAGACTTTTTGTGGACGAAGCTTTGAGAAGAAAAAGCATTACACTTTGATAGTGCTTTTCAGTGAGATTGCACTAAGCACTCATTCTTGGCAGTGGCCATATGGTTGTAATGTAAGCCTGAGTAAGTGGGGACTTAGCTAGTCCAAGTCTCAGCTACTCGAATGACTAGCTCAACTTATTCAATTTGTGGAGGTCAAAAGTTGATAGCACTGTTTCTCCTTTCTAATGGGTGATTTCTTCTTTTAGCTTTGAATAGGCTTAACTTCATATCGCTGGCTCATTAAACAGATCCTAAATAATCAAATAAGCCACCATTTAGAGGAAACACAAAAGCAGATAATTTGGCGATGGCAAAGCTTGGCATTAGAGAGCTTGATTTGACACTTTAAATGACAACATTTTATGAACAGGCATCCCAAGTCCCAAAGGACCTACTATAATTAGACCTACTCACATTTTCAAATTACTCTTACAGGTCTCAAAGTCATCACAACAAATATGTGAACATGCTACAACGTGCCACTTTCAAGGGCTTGCTGTATGTTCATCCTTTTGGTGCCTGTTCAAGGCATCTAAATGGATATATTTAACTGAAAATTACTACTTAAATGAATATTGATAATTGGACTTACTGTAATGTATTTTTGGAGTATATTTACCATAATTTAATATCGTCCTAAAAATGACCTTGTGGATTAAGTGCATGTCAAGAGAATGCTTTGGGAAGCAGGTGATGGCGATGGTGATGGTGATGGTTCATGCCCAGTATCTCAGCATCCATATGCTCTTCTGGAAGCCTGGCTGTCCAGGCAGATGGTATGGAGCAGGAATTAGTTTCTGGTGTTTAATTATGCTCATAATCAGGGGAAATAAAGATCAATTAAAACAAAAGAGAAATTAATGAAATGAGAGAGCCATAAGCATTTCACAGTTGTCTGAGCAGTCTTGAAATTTAACAGTGTTATGAATCACACCATGCTCCCATTAGGGCATATACAAATGCCACTGTATTCATATTAAGTCTTGTAGAATTCTTGGGTCAATAAGTGCTGGCAGCAGTTGTACAGTGAGCCATTCAACACTGTATTCCATTATGCAAGATGTTGAAAGGGCTTATTGAGAAGTCTCTCCAAATTGGTTTGCTGCTTATGACAGTGCGTCATTACGCATCATTACAGGAAAATGGCACATGCTGATAACAGCGGGTGTGTAGTGTGAACTGGATGTTAGCCGATGGTAATGAGTATGGGGAGAGCTGCCATGCTCTGTGCAACTTGGGAGGGGTGGCATTGGTTATGAGGTTACACGACTTCCTACACTCTATTACTGGTGACATTAAGGAAGCAGCGAGCAGCTTGGACCCCCTACACACGCGTGTGTGTGTTTGTTTTTTTTGTTTTTTTTTTTTAATAAATCAATGTTCACACCAAACAATCCAAACATAAAAAAAAGTTTGATTTCACTCAGGTTGGAGTCCATAGGGGTTGGTGTGTTGACTAAGCCAGGGAGGAACTGGCATTAGAAAGGGTCTATTTCACATTAGAGGTTCTGATAGCCACTAGCAATATTCTCCAGAGCTGGCTCGAACTTCAACTAACACAGATGTAAAGTCACCCGAGATCCATTTGCTAACCAAAATGTAATTCCAAATGTGAATATATGTTAGAATGAACTCGATTGAAATGACAAAAGAAAGGGGTGACTGATTGTATCCTTCTATGATGATACGACATGTACAAGTACATTTTTTATTATATGTATTTTAGGGTGGGGGGGGGGTATGCCAGTACAATGTCAGGGTGGTACAATGTAATGAAAAGTCCTATTAAAATGATAAAATTCTTGAAAAGACAATGTTATTAAGTAGTTTGGTTCTTATCTTTTAGTATTATTTCTTTATGATTTAATAACAGTTCCTAGAACAAAACTGTTTCGATATTTATAATCTATTTAAAAGTCTTACGTCCACCAAATTAAAGTCATGTGAGGTGACCAGAAATGATGCAACCAACGCGCAGAAAACAAACAAAAACAAGAAATTACACAAAAGAAGAACATGCAGACCCTCATGACTATGTGTCAAAGTCAATTAATTTCTTAAAATATCAGATTTGACCTTTTCATTACAAGGCTAGGTTAGTTCAGGTTGTACAATGTCATGCGTTATGACTCTCCAAAAACGTAGTTCATGTACAATTAATGATATTTGAAAAAAATATTTTTCTCTCCAAATATCAAGAATTATATAGGACTACTATCGTCAAACTGCTACTTTTGAGGAGACTTTTTATGCAGAACAAGGAGCTGTTTATATGTATCCATATTGGTGGTC
>JADLZN010011023.1:0-23451 GCA_018155175.1 Sinocyclocheilus anophthalmus
AGTCCCTGCCGCTGAAAAACCGCCCCACAGCATGAGGCTGCTACCTGCACACTTTACTTTTGGGATGGTACTGTGCAGGTGATGAGCGGAGCTGGTTTCATTCAAACATGATGCTTAGAATTGAGGTTTCATCAAACCAGAGAATCTTGTTTCTCAGAGTCTGAGGTTCCTTTAGGTGCTTTTTTGTAAATTCCAATTTTATAAATTTTGTTTTCATGTGTCTTAACTGAAGAGAAGATTGAGTCTTGCCACACCGCCATAAAACCCAGATTGGTGGAGTATTGCAGTGATGTTTGTTGTGCTGCTGTTATTTCTCCTATCTCCACATAGGATCATGGAGCTCAACTAGTGACCATCAGGTTCTTGGTCACCACTCTAACCAAGACCCTTTTCCATTAGTTGCTCAGTTTGGCCAGGAGGCTAGCTCTAGGAAGAGTCTTGGTTGTTTAAAACTTCTTCCATTAATGGTAACGGAGACTAAATTTTTCTGTGACCCTTCAATGAAGCAGAATGTTTTTCTGAACTCTTCCACAGATGTGTAGCTCGATGCAATCCTATTTCTGAGCCCTTCAGGCAGTTTTTTTATATTGATCCTCAACGGAGCTTTGTGTATTATTTGCGCATAAAAAATAAATCGGGGGCCCACTTGTGTGCTATCCAACTCTACTGAGTGGGCATGCCTCTCATGTGCATGGGTCTAAAGGTATATCTATTCAGGATTGTTTTGTTGCCGTGCATGAATGGCTTTTGCATACAAATTGCCATATTTCAGTAAAAAATGGGCTTGGGATCGGGGAAAGGGGGGGGAGGTCCTTTCGGTTTTCAAGACTGCTTGCTCAAGTTTGGGGGGCCAGGGAATGGTGGTCACGGGGGGTGGGGTGCTTCTTGGTTGTCGGAGGGGTTAGCTGGGGGCTATATGATTCATGTCACTGCTTGTGCACTAAGCCGGGATGGCTGAAAAGCCCGACCCCCCCCTTTTTTCTCGTTGGGTTGCCACGGATAGGTCAGGAACTGAGAAGATGACAAGGTAGCTGCCAGCGGGATGTGTTCGGGGCCAGAAACAAAATCAGAATGAGAGTGCGTCTTGGTCCCAACTATGTACCAAAATCTTGGTGGTGTTTACAGCATCAGTGCTCCTGTATGACTTGTGTTGCTGCTATTGTCCTGTGGGTTACAGTCATTATACTTGAAACTTAAACTTGCACACAACAGGAGGAAAGGTAGTGAAGGCGACGCAAAATCGAAAAAGCCGGAACAGTAGAATAAAGAGGACGAAGAGGGAAAAAGACTATACTGTGGGGTAGCGCGTAAAAACAAAAATCGATAGACACCAAGAGGAGGAGAGAAAAAATGGGGGTGAAAGTAAAAAATAGTAAGCTCCACAACTGCATGCTCCGGTGAGAAGCTGTTGTCTGGAATGTGCTGCTAATGCGTACTTGTGTACAGCGGCTGTACCATGCATTGCGATTGTTTAGACAGACAGAAACATGCAGAATTTTTGGGGAATCTGAATCAGATCTGTGTATTTGTTTGCATCTGAACAACAAAAAATGCGTGAAATCCGATTTTTACAAAACTAAAACCTCACATGGCATTGACTACATAGTCCAATAATGAGTGTTTTGGGACACAGAATACACATTTTGGCATCATATTTATGTGCAATATGAATTAAATCTCTTGAATGATTGTTTTGAGTGTTCACTTCCTGCGTGTCTCAAATAAACTATATATTAGCGGCATCCAATCGCCACATAGAGGCTAGGTAGTGGGCTCGTGACTCGTTCGCATTTGGTTATCTCATCAAAGAAAGACTGACGATCTTAACTTGCTTTTGCGTTTTATTAAAGCACATGAAACATTAGACCAATGCAATACGGTCAACCGATAGTTGGCTCCCGCTCCTCGCCCCTTCCAACCTGCCAAACAATCCGACAAAGGAAATAATAAAGAAAACGGAAGTGATCACCTGTGCCCACATGACCATAAATAACCAATAAGAAATATCAGACAATTAATGCTCTTACACTATACATACAGATTCAAGCGTCCCATCACACAGTAAAATTGTTTTAAGTTTCTGATGTTTGTCTTGTCTGTCAGATCTGACAGAGTGGCATGTGAAGAGCTCAGCTCTGGCTCTGGTGGACGGACAGCCGTGGCACATGCACCGACCTTTGACCCACTCCTGTGACCTCACCCTTCTCACCTTGTGGGCGAGGGGGGGGGTTGGGCGATAGGCTTACACTGGTCAGACCGTTGATTAAGAGGTGTGTGCCGTTCCAAATCATACCCATTAAATTGAATTTGCCACAGGTTAACTTCACTTGAAGTGTAGTAATATCTACAAGTAAAATGAATGCTCCTGAGCTAAATTTAAACTGTCCCAGATAAGGGTATGAATACCTACGCAATGTAATCATTTAGGGGTGGGAGTGGGGAAAATTTCAAAGATGTGAACCCCGGGGGGTGGGGCGGGACAATTATGGTGTATGGAGTGTAGATTGTTGTGGGGAAAAAAATAATATAAAGCAGTTTAACAAGGCAGCAACAAAACAAAATGTGAATAAAATGCACTGTAGGTCAGATGACAAACGCCCCATCGTCTGTCATCAGAAGATTTCAGGGCAGAGACATTTCTTTCCCAAAATCAGCCCTGAAGACATAGTCACGGTACAACTAACATCATAGGAATAAAGTTAAGCTTAGACCAGGGGTGCCCAATCCAGCTCCTGGAGGGCCACTTTCTTGCAGACTTTAGCTCCGAGAAGCCTGCCTAGTAGTTATCCCCGAAGACTGAGGCTGTGTCAAAATATTGCCACGGTAGGCTACTTGTTTTGAATAAGCAATTACTTTGCAACTGTTTGTTCTTGTCCTTGAAAAACTATGTTGCGTATAGTTTGAATGTATGTAGTACAAATGTAATTTGGATGTACTACATTTGTCACGTTGCCATTGTCATTTGACCGGTCCCACTTTATATTAAGTGTCCCCAATACCTGTGTACTTAAATAGTAACTAGATTTGTACATAGTAACCACAGTGTAAGTACACATTGGAACATAGTATCTACAGCTGTAATGTTTGTGTAACTACACATATGTAACAACCCACTGAATGGTATGTGTAAGTACAAATGTGTAACATGACATTGGTAACACAATTTTTTGGTAATGAAAGTACAAATGTATAACAGGACTAACATCACTTTTTGGTAAAGAAAGTGTTACACTTTATATTAGATTTATCATGTAATTACTCTGATGTTAGCGGCTAGTAAGCTAGGCTTTACATATAAATTGTGGTTGGTGTCCAGACTGTTACACTTTATATTTAGTGGACAGTTCCTGAGGAGTTACCATGTACACTGGTATTACAGTGCTGCTCCAAATCGAGATCCAACTCCTCCCACTTTACATATCCCTAAACCTACCCATCTCCACCCCCTGGATCAAATGTTCCAATTACTCTTATACTTAGAAATGTAGTTATATAATTCATGTTACACAAGTACTTAGTGAAGTGAAAAAAGTGTTGCTACCAATGTCCTGTTACACATTTGTACTTACACAAACCATCCTGAGGGTTGTTACATGTGTGTAGTTACAGAAATATTACCGCTCTAGATACTATGTACCAATGTGTACTTACACTGTGGTTACATACTACGTACACATCTAGTTACTATGCAAGTACACAGGTATTAGGGACACTTAATATAAAGTGGGACCTCACATGCTGTTTGGCTTCCTATATAGTAGGGAAGTATTGGAGTTTGGGAGCAATATGTCTTGCAATATGTATCCACAGCTACTGTGGATGGCAATCAGTTTTCATTGAACGACTCCAAATGTGTTAACGCAAAACAATTGGTTTCAGAAGACTTTGAATGTAGTGCAAAAGTTGTACAGAGCACTTTGGTTTTTATCCCTTATTTTTCTTTTGTCTTTGAGCAGAAATCTGTGCGAAATATAACGACCCATTCCAAATCAGATACAGATAAAAGAAGCACAGTAAAGATTACATTAATATGAATGCATTAGTGAGAGCGATTGCCTGTGTGAATTAATTCTACCTGGCAGTGTCTCTCTACTAGTAGTGAAGCTGTGGAATTTAGTTAAGAAATATATGCTTGAACTTTTGAGTTTCTAAGCTATTTTATTGAGAAATCACAGAACAGTGTTGACGATACATTTCCACGCTGGATGATTCTGTGCGCGTGATGTGCGCTACGGTCTGTAGCCTGTGTGTGTGCGCGCGTTACAGTGCAGCAGCGCATCAGATTAGAACGGCGATTAACTTACCTGTACAATAAGCCGTTTAAAACATGCGTTCTCCCGTTCAATTTCGAGCATCCAATATAATCACACGTCTTGTGGAGCTCTTTCAGAGTATGCATTTATATGTAATTTTAACTGTTTGGAAACGGAGCATAAATGTGGAAGTCCTTCAAAGATTTCTTGTCCTGTTGCGCCCTCTATAGGACCAGCGACTAGTCGACGTCAAGCTTAAAGCATCATGGCAGAGCATTGAAGTCGACTAGTCGATGCAACCCCTACCATGTAATTGGGTAAAGTGGAGTAACTAGTCAAAAGTGAAATGGACAATTGTGTAAAATGCAAACACTTGTTTAATGTGCTTAAGAAATGGTTTGAAATGTGTAGTTGAGATACACAAGATAAATTATTTCTGTACCTCAACAGTCAATACATGCTAAGGAAAGGGATAGAACAGAAAATCACCCGGCCTATTCCTAAAAATCAGTTGTTACATCTGCAAAAAGCCCAAACCTTTTCAACAAAGCAGACTTTGACCACAGGTGGCATCAGCTTGGGGATGCTATGGTGGGTTATGTAATGGTTTAGAGAAAGTTGAGTTTTCACTGAACCTCTAGCAACAATTTCACCAGTAAGGGAGAGCTGAAAAAGTAATGAGGTAACTCTTGTTCATACCACAGATGAGCTGGCTTGGGTGATAGAATGTGATATCATTGAACGGCAAGCTTGTCAATGGTCTGGGGAAATGTAGTGCAGGGGTGCCCAATCCAGTTTGTGGAGATGTACCTACCAGCAAAGGTCATTTTAAACCCACAAGCAACTAAAGTCATTCAGAAAAAGTTTGATTACAGACAGGTGCCTTTGATTACAGTTGGAAGTGGACTGTGCAGGAAGGTGGATCTCCAAGAACAGGATTGGACACCCCAGCCTAGTGCAATGCGAGGTTGTGGCGGTGATTGAGAATGGCATTGTGTGATCGGCACATACAGAAAAGGGGCTCCACAGACCTGCCGCCTCTCACCTCAAAACAAAAACACTACATCTTCATACTTAACACAAAAAACACTTCTCTCACAAACAACTAATGCAGTCTACTGCTGACTGTACAACGCAGCGCACAGCTCTGCTCAACAATGACATTTAGACACAGTGCGCTGTCTGTTTTCATCAGCCAGCTGCCAACAGGAAGTGTCAGAAACAGACGGAGCGTGACCGCTGCTGTGTCAGCACTGCCCTCCTCCCTTTTAAACACACACAAAAGATCTACATTTTTTTGCTCTTTAACATTTCTTACCTGTGACATGCAAAAATCACTTGCATCTACTTTCATGCTGTACACCGTAAAGCGCTGGGGAAGAACAAATGTGCCAATAATAAATTCATTAACATCAATGACAGTCAGACTACTTGCCTTGGTCTTCATTGATTGCATTGCATTTTATATTCACATTAAGCATGTTGTAAACACCAAAAACAATTACATGTTCACCTTTTGATAATCCAGTGGTGTATCTGCATGGACAAATTGTACTCGGGTTACAGCACTTCATATTTGTATCATTACACATTTACTTGGTTTTTTTTTTTAAAGACGACACTGAAAATCTGTAATTCCTTGTTTTTCTTCAAGTCTCACTGAGAAACCTACCCACAAACTAAATTATGTAGTCATAACAAGATCACAATAGTAAGCCCTTGCATGAAACTCCGCTGTCACAAATCAAACCTTAAGCACATCACACATTTACTTCGACATTAAGGCATTGATTCGGAGGAAATCCGACGCTGGGCTGTGTAAGCTCTCTAACAAAAGATACAAAAGCTTTTGTTAATGTGGGTCAGAGTATTTGGCTTCGATTGCGACAGAACGAAGACATTGTCATAGAAAAGGACAGATTCTTCAATTCAGCATTATGAAACTATCAGTAAGAATTTTTTTTTTTAATTGTTACAATTGAATTTGAAGTCATCAACAAACCCATTTATTGTGCTCCCAAGTGTCTTCTAAAAATGTTTTGTTCCCAACATTGTAGAGAACTTGAAACATTTTATAAAACAACATCTATAAGCTTCCTCCCTCCACCTTCTTTAAAACGTAAAGGATACCGATGCTATCCACTGTGACAAAGGTGGTAAAATCAGGTGACACGTGGATCTTTTTCAGATTGGCTCCCATCGTGTAGAATGTCTGTAAGGCCTCGCCGGTCTCCACGCTCCACCACTATGACGAAAAAAAACAAAATACAATGAGCTACATTCCCTGGGCTCAATGTCTGTGTCGTTGTAACAGTTGCAGCATTTTCAACGGTGGAAAACTTCAGACGCTGACACCTGAGGGTCTATGTCCCCCATGGCTGCACGGAAATGCTCTAAAAAAGCAGCAAAGGAAATGTCGTCAAATGCATGTTAAAAGAATTGCTAAATGAGTGCCAACACTGGAGGGTTATGGCGGCTGAGTGGCGTGATTGTTACTGGCCAAACCGTCAGCGACGACAACGACAGATGCCTTCGACCGCAGCGCTTGTTTTTACGGTCTCCGCGTGCAGATGCACAAACACGGCCCCCCCGACAGGCTCATTAATCACACGGCCCGTGCCGTGAATTAACAGGTCTCATTTGCATTTAACAAGCTCATTCTCCACAACTTACAGTTTCATGTTGAAAACTCACCACCAGCTGTGATAGTTTTCTGCCCAGTGTACCAACCCTCCGAGATAGAACGGGGGGGGGGGGGGGGGGGGCCGATTGCCTCATTCAACACAGCACATTGCTTCGCTTGTGTGTTTTCTGCACGATTGCCTCATTCAGACACAGCACATTGCTTCGCTTGTGTGTTTTCTGAAAAAAAAAAATTTTCCCTTCCCTGCTGGCCTGGCTTCTCAGCTAAAATAGTCTGCTCTGCCTCTATGGTCCCCAAAACTCAAGGCAATAACAACAAAGGATAAACACTAAAAGGTGGGCCAGCCAGACATACACATACAGTTGCTTTAAAAATTACAACCTTGATATGTTTAGAACATCCGTTTCCTGCCCTTGAAGGGTACAATTAAAGGTAAAGCAGCATGTTAGCGGATGTGATGTCGCTTTTGTTCTAGCTAACTCAAAATTGTTTTACACCAATTTAGACCACTTTGCTTGAATATTTTTTCCTCTGAAACTACATTCCAAACAGAAGCTCGTTTGTCGGCAAGCGATGCAGACCGATGGTAGGTAAATTGCTCGAGGCTACGTTTGCAAACGCAGTTATTTTTCATTCGGACAGGATTAACAAAATCACCTGAGCTCCTTGTGGAAAACTAATCCGGTCCAAATAGGGCTTAACACATTATTTTCGCTGGATGAGCATGCGCTGTATTCTTGAAAAGTTAAAGTCGCCCTGTGTCAAGGAAACAAACTTTAGACTTGTACGTCTTCAGACCACATCTGTCAAATGATACGCACTGTTGTTCTGGTGCTAGTGCATCTGTTAAAAGGTAGTCAAAATCACTTAAATAGCATTGCATGCATAAATAAGACATTTATGCCGTATGCTTGTATTGGAACTCATTCCTCATCATCCTGACGTCAGCATAAAGGCAACGGACCAAACGCGACAGCAGATGGAGAGAAAGCATTTTCAAACACAAACTTCACATTCTGGTCACAAAAAACACATAGGGCACATAAAATACCTGCAAATTCAGGCTAAGTGGTGCTATTATGCGACCGGGAGAAAAATGTCACCAGTAAAGAAACAAGACCTCCTTAAATTATTCACCAAGCCAAAGCTAACTCTCCTACTCTTATTTTCACGTTTTTTTGGGGGGCACAACTTTAATCTTGAGAGCTGCATTATTTCTCACATGGTAGTCAGTATAGTACGGTCTGGAGAGACAGACCTGTCCTTGTTCCGCTCCATGCACTCTACTCGTATGCCAAAGAATAAAAAAAATCCTTTGTGTGCAGTCAAAGCAGACTGGGTGGATTTCCAGAAGTTTCTTTAAAAAGATCTGAACGAGAGGGGACACGAATTGTCTGGACCTCGGTGTCTCAATCTGGAGAGTGAGGGGAAGGGTTCAAGGACAGTGTGTTGCATGAATAAGAAGAAAAAACAATTTTGTCATTGAAGTAAGCGAAGAACTGCATATCTCCTGAGAAAACACATTTCTATACACACACAAGCAGACAGGGATGGTTGAGGTCAGAAGATCAGGGGTCAGCCGTCATCCTCTGACCCTGGGGGCGCGGTGAAGTTGAGCGACATGCCCAAGGGTACGGAGTTAACAGCAGCAGCGGCCCATTACTTCTTGTTCTCCCTCACCCGCTGTGCATTTTGGGTTACATCTACCGACAACTACACGGTGTACGGTGACTGGGTTGGCCGGGCTATAGCTGCTTTTGTCAAAAACACAATTTGATTATAAAGTCAAATTTCCATACGAAACAGGATATTCTATTTCCTTTTGTAATCTAAAATATACAATTGTAATGGCAATGTTTGTAGACTTATTTACAATCGCTTATGTGGCATCACGTGAGAATATCTTGTATGTCTGCAACTGTCACAGCATCCATTTTTGACTCTACAACTCAAATAAAAGTGTCTGACTTTTTTTCCATCATGCTTATCTGGCCTGCAGTAAAAAAAAAGAAGCACTCGGGCAGTTCTCATTATGTAAGAGTAACATCACACCTTGTTTATCTACACTTCCACAGGAGCAGTGGAGAAACCAAGAGAAGAGGGGAACCCACCTCAGACTTTAAAGCTCAATTATTCCTTTATAAATCCAAAGGCTGAAATATTCATGCGCACACAATCCCTTTCCTTTCTTTCCTGCAATCTCTTTCTCTTTTATTCTGTTTGTCTTTGTTCTCGCTCTTTCTATTGTCTGTGCAAAGTACAGAGGAATCCTCCACTGAGAGAGAAACGGGAGTGTGCGCTGTGCCGTCAGCCCTCTGTAGCATCTTTCCTGTGTGAACGCGCTCTGACGGGTCATCTGCCGGGAGTCTGGACCAAATCGTTGAGTCATGGCACCGGCGTGTCTGCCTGCCCCGAGCTAAACATTCAGATCACTTTCAACCAGATAAAGTCAAAGTTGAGTCATTACGGGCAAATGAAAACCATAACTTGTGGCGTTTAAAATCTTTTGAAAGCTTGAGGTGATGTGAGTAAATGGGTCAAAAGCTAGCACTCAAGGTTGTCTTCTCGATGGCCGATGTCTGACAAAAAGCCATTTCTCTCAAAGTCAAACATCTCCCCTCTGGACAAAACTGAAATGCAGGACGATTCATCGAGTACACTATGACGTAAGAGAGGTACAAGATGACATTTTAATAGCGAGTTAAAGGGACAATTCATTCAAAAATGAAAAATCTACTCGGAATCTACTGCTTGGAATACAGCACACGAGCCACACTTTTACAGAACAGATAGGTGATTGAACTGTTCAAACAATAAACCGTTACATTTGATAGCACAGGAAGGACCGCTTTGCCCGACTATTACATGTGCGCTCAAGAGAAATGAAGAACACAGAGCCTTCAAGTGACAGGTGTTGCAATCCGTGTCAAGCTTTCCTACAGTACAAGAGCGTGTTGTGCCGCTGGCAAACATTGAAAAGACAAACAAATGGATTGAATGAATTATCTCAGAAACTATAAAATAATGAAAGGCTACAACCCAATGTAGGGGGGAAAATCGAAATGGAAAGGAAATGTGTGTTTACCTACAAACAAGTCGTCTAACTTTCATTTGAATTAAACATGCCAAACAAGACGAGAACAAGTCCATCTCCCTTACACATCCAGACACCTCAGAGGAATTATGAGGGGGAAATTTTTTTATTATTTTTTTTTAAACCAAAAACAGTGCTTGGGGCTGTTTCGGTCTAGCATCGCTACAGCTACAAAACAAAAGCATCTTTTTTTTTCTCACAGTTGTTTGAGTAGAAACAGACAAAGGAAATAAACAGTCTCTTATTTGCAGGTGAACGCTGTTGTGGGACCCGAAGCAATAAATCGTTGTGATATAAACGTTCTGTCTGGTAGAGGTGAAGGTCTGGATGCCCTGGAGCTGATGTGTGTGAATTACTATGAGTCTCCCAACAGCAGCCAAACCCTCCAGAGGACAAACAACACTATATGTGTGTGAAAGAAAGGGAGTGGGGCAGTGTGATTTAATGCATTTGAGCCTCTTCCTCGCTAAAGGTGTAATATCCTGGTTGACCTCCTCATCCGTTTCTCCTCCAGGAAATATTTTGGTCACTCGCACACACACTGCTACAATAATCATTTGTCTTTTATGAGTGAAAGCTAAGGGTGCCGATACAATCACCGATACAGATCTTTTTGAAGCCTTCTTTTTATCATGTAGAATTATTTTTAGTGATGCTCTAATCTGGACTTTCATCTGGGGGGGGGGGGGGGAGAGTTTTTAATTTGAGGGGTGGAGGTGGGGCCGAGGGGGGGAGTGTTTTGCCGACATTTTTCAGCCTAAACCAAATTCCCCCCACCCCAATTAAATCTCACAATAAATGTTGATAATGCAGTGCATTGTTTTATGTTTTTATAACAAATGGGCGAGCAATTGTTGCCACCATTTTTTTTGTTATCCATAGTGCCCCCTTCACAATACGTTCCCTGATTTTGCTGAGCCTGTATTGTGAGGCCACGCGCCCTCCCTATCCCCCCCCCCCCTCGTGTGTGCATGAGAACACCGATTCGCTAATGGTTGAAAAACTGGAAAGACTTAAACTAACAAAAAGGAAATGCAAATATAAATACTTAATGAATGATGCCGGACACTACCTCAGAGTGCAAGTGACACATTCCGTGTCAAACTGTTGTAGCTCGTTTATAGGTGCAGGACGCGACTGTGTGATTTGAAGACCAATTTGGGCATTCTGAAAGAGGGACAAGAGCCAGCCGAGCGCGCGATGTACACGCGTGCTGTTTGTGAAATTAATCTCACAGAAAGTTTTCAAATACTTTAAGTTAGTAAAAAGAATAGAATTGTACTTCACCTTTCAGATTATATTATTTTACCGACGGCTTGACAGAGATTCGAGTACGTGCCGCTGCATGTCATGCTGAACTCTCAAGGCAGGCGCGCCATCAGATTGAGATCAGATTTTTTATGAGCTGGTCGTATAGAGACCCCGATCAAACTTACTTCCCAAAGCAATATGCCGGCCGATAGCCCGCCGTTGCTAGCCGATCAATCGGAGCACCCCTAGTGAAAGCTAAACGGAAAGAAGCCTTTATAAATCACAAGCACACACAGAAAACATTTACAGAGTGAAGGGCAAAATGAGTTCTACAGACTCATGCGTGTAGCATCATTCTTTCCTGCATGTTACCCTGTTAGCTAGATTTAAGAAAAACAGTGACAAAAATAGACATGCAGACTTCAGACATCCCGATGAATGAGACCGAAAACAGACAAGGAAACGGTATAAAAAGACAGATGCCCTGCAGATTTGTCCTCTGCGGGTGAAAGTGGGTTGGACTGGAGACGGGACATGTCCGGTCTCAATGAGGACAGAGAGACAAAAGGACAGAATGCTTCCAAAATAACAGATTAATACTATGTTTTTTTTGCTTCAGTTAGGGGTCAATAGGTATTAATGATAAAAGTGATGCTTAAATGAAACTACAATAACAGTACAAACAGCTCCAGTAACTATATGGTTACACTCAGACACAGCTGGCGTTATTGCACCTAAACGCTGGTTGCGACTTGTCATAAAATGGGAAAAAAACAATGCAGTGTTCATACTGCCACACAAAATCATGTCAGAAATGACAGGCTTAAGTGAAAGACACTCATCATGCACCCAAAAAAGGTTTGCTCGCCAGTGTGGGAGTTTTGTTTGGGATTCACTGTCTGAAAAACAGAAGACAAAAAGTTACTACATATATACGTCTCACAAATTACTTCGAGTCATTCTGAATATTGAATCTGTGAGCATTTACTAATGAATCCCTGACTTGCTGTCTGACTTTAAATGAACTAAGATCCGTTACCGTGAGATTAAACGTGGATGGCGGCAGGCCAGTCAAGTCAGTTGTTTTTGTACTCTGATTGACTGAACTGCAAGTGGTGTCAAAGAATAAGCCTCGCTGATGGCTCGATACAAATAGAAATGTCAACGACAAACTGCGGAAGGCAGACATCAAAAGATGTAGCTGCTGCCGAGAGGCAGATCACCTCAAAGTGAATGCAGAGAGCTGCCATGCCAAACAAGATCAGGCGTGGTGATATATACACAAGACTCTTTCTGCCATCTGAATGACAAGCTAAACAGAGTTTAACAGAGCAAACGAGGCTGCTGTCCCATTATGACACCTGACAAAATTCAGCTTCATTTCATTACATTCTTTTAAAATCTTTTTGAGGGCTTTTTTTTTTTTTTTAAACACAATTGGTGATAGAGAAGATGTTGAAAACAGGACAACGTTGCAGGCTGAATTCAAACTTGTGCCGCCGCACGAGCACAGCAACTAAATGTGCAAACTGCTAGGTCATGGCTCAGATCATAATTTTACTTTGAAAATGTCAAAGTTTGTCTATATCACATGTCTGACATAAAAGCAAGGGACAACATGGACAGGAAATTAAATACCCAGGGATTCTTCACAGGAACTTACTAATCTACTATTGCAACTTCACACAACCTATGCTCTGATATATAACCGGATCCTGCAGGTGACGTTAATTCTCAAATCGGAACAGAAGCGCATCTACAGCGGGAAGCGCACCATTGACGCGTCACGTCTCATGCACCTCCTTCCTTTGTGTGGTCGTAGCAGATTTACGGCAGGTTTGGTTCGGTCTGATGAAGAGGTTTGGCTGGGGATGTGGAACCAACACTGACGATGATTAATTTATCATTTGATATTATACACAGCGAGATCCTTAGTGTGAGGACAGCTGGCGATCAATCAGAGCTTATTATTGGGTCTCCGATGGATCCGTCGCTCGCACACTCGAGCGGAGGGTCAGGAGCAGAGGGCAGCCCGATGCAGACACATTTGATAAACTGACAGATTGATGCGTGATGAAGCATCATTATGCCTGTGACACTTACTCAATGTAAAGACGGCTCTAAGTGTATTAATAAAGAAGTTGCAATGCGTGATGGATAATGGCTGACATTTTTGATGGAACTTAGTCTCGCTCCGTTCCTGACATGATAATGTAACTCTGTGACATGAGCGATTGGACAAGCGTCTGATTGATAATAAAGCAGAGACTGGCGAGACTTCATCTTGGTTGCACTTTTGCACGACGCCTCAGAAAGAATGCAGGGCAATGGAGTATTACTATAATAATAAGTATTATTATCAATAAAGGTATAATAATTATAACAATAATAAATGGTAATAACAGATGTTCAAATTCAATACGATTCACTGGGTATATTTTAATATAAATATTTATTAATTAATTAAATATCTGCTGACGCTGTAAATTATACCTAGCAGAGTTTCAGACCCTCGTCTCAGGCTACACTGATTATGCTGCATTTTTAATTCACCAATTAAACAAAGTTACAAATCTTTGTATTATTTTTACCCAGCTCTAAATCATAACCGCACATGCAGCATTCTCAGGATAAATGAAGCTAATCAAAAAACAGCTCTTTTCCAGGGTGCGCCACTAAGAACACAGAGACATCATCTGTATAATAACTGTACCTTGATGTATCCGCCGGTAGAGACCAGTACTCTGTTATCAGGGGAGAAGTGCAGGTCAGTCACCCATCCACCGTGGAAAGAGTCCATGGAGTCCTTAGTGGCCCGGGAACAGATCTTCAGAAGAGCTCCATCCAGCATGCTCCACAGCTTTAAGATACACAACATTAGCACAAAATAAATGGGTTATCAAAATGCATACGGCACAACACGGATTCCACAAAAGTGTATTTATAATGCATCAATGTTTCTTGTATGAATCAGAAATCGCTTTTGAGAAAATAAAAATGACAAATGCAAATATATCCTTTTTTACAGCACTAAAGCCTGATTTACAGATATTACTCTGTGATGTGGGACTTGACATTTCTCTGTGGCAGTAAACAGTGTTACAGAGACGTGAGCTTTGAAAAAGCACCACAAGCCATGAATTAAAACATCACAGCATTTCTCTCTTTCTGTGGTTTTCTCTCACTTTCTCTCTTCGCGAGAGCAGCATCTTATATTGATGAGGTAGAGCTTTCATTTAGGTTCTGAGCAACTGGGGGCCCGTATCCCGCTCCAAAAAAAAAAAAACCAAAAAAAAAACTCAGAAAGACGGCCTTGGTGAACTGACATGGAGGCGATGTGAGGCATAAGACGTATTGTACTTGCATCACTTCTCTTAATATCTCCATTTGCTCTCAATGTGGCCATAATATCTGCTCGCATTCACAGATGTCCAAAATTCACCGTAATTGATTACTTTGCCATTACAACTTCTTTACAACTCTATTTGGGTGATTGTTCAATTCACCCAAATAACAAGAGAAAAAAAACTGTGCAGTTAATATGTAGAACTTTTGCCAACACTTGCTGTCCAAAAAGATCTGAGAGTACTTTTATTAGGAATCATTACTCTCTTGGTTTAAAAAACAAAACAAAAAATTAATAAAGTAAAAAAAGTAAGGATTGGGTCGCAAATATCAAAAATCCTTACCATAACACATATTCAATCAAGGCCACAATCAGATCTTTATTCCTTTTAACTCAGATGATTCACAGTATGAAGCAGCTTAAGATTTTATTTACCCTGATTTCTCCGTTGTCATCACCCGTCGCAAGTCGCTTGTTGTTCCAAGAAAAACGGCAGCTACGAACGCAGTCCTTGTGTCCCTTCAGTAAAAAAGTGTTCTCCCACGAGGCACTGCTCCATACCTTAGGGAACAATATCAGCAGTTATAAGCCATTTTATAGCATGAACCGAACAAGCACAAAACTGTAAAGTAATTTGAAGAGATCTAATGTCGTTTTTGAGAGATCTCTTTGTGAAATGGTTAATATAATAAATTGGAATCAGAACAAAGTTGAGCAAATCATCAAAACTGCTGCTTGAAATTTGTTTTTCCATCTCTAATTTTAGCCAAGAGTTAGTCATTAATTGTGGTGGGTCCATTTGGCATGAATGATTTTTCTGATCTGCTCTCCAAATTCACTTTGCCATCCTCTCTCACCAATCGGTGAGAAGATCTGGCAGACAGACGTGAACATTGCTTCTACCAGAAAACCTTTCTAATGAGATGCCGAGTGAGAACTTCATCTCATTACGCTCCCAGATGAGCAGACTGGACTCTGACCTCTGATACCACAAACAGAGGGCGCTATGAGTGTGTACGTGTATCTATGAGCTTTTGTACGGTGTTCACACAAAGTTAATTAGGCAGTATTTGGCCGTACGTGGCATCATTAACGCAAGCACCCAAGGCTCAGTAAAGATACTCCAGGTAGTCACCTAGCACCTGCCAACACCGACTCACACCTAGCGTGAACATAACCTAACAGCGTAACGGGAGCAGGTGTTCACACAGTCAGAGCCCAGGATGTAAACACAGAGGCAGCCGAAGCTCTGAGAGTTAAATGTGAACAATATCTTGTCCACTGACACTGATCTGATGTATGAATTTGTGACCTCTGTTCTCTGACCTTAGCAGTCCTATCGGCCGATGTGGTGGCAAAGAGACATCCGTCAGAGGACACATCACATGACAGGACAGCACCCTTATGACACTCAAGGTCTTGCAGCATATGCCCTCTGTTCAGATCCCAGACCTGCAACAAAAAGAAACGAAAAGACTACTTTGCTGAAAATGTCTGGATGAGCTTTGCATTAATATGGTACATTTCAGTGTCCCATGATTTGAGTTAAACAATTAAAACTTTGAAAACTGATAATGTAGGACAATTATAAACTTTATAAATTATAAAATATTAAATTAAATTAAATTATAAAAAAAAAACAAAGGGGAAAAAAAATTATATGAAGGGTTGCTAGTTTTAAACATTTTCTGTATCTATTTTGGCCTGTCTCACGGCAGATGACTATATAAAAAAAAAAAAAAAAAAAAAACCGCTCAATCATACTGTCTAATTCTATAAAAAAAAAGAATATTTTACATTAAAACTTTTACATTAAATACATTTTCGTAATTCAGGAATTTACTAGACACTATAAACAACCATGCTAGACCCTACAATGTTAAAGCCTAATTCATACTAAATTTGCACTCCTGTTAACCAGTTAGGTGTAGTTCTTTTTAAAAACAGTCCATTCTATTCTTAATTTTTCATTCTTTCTATTGCTAGAAAAAAATCAATTCAAAACTATTTAGACCTCATACAAATGGAACAGGAAATCGAAAGGCTTTTATAATTTACTGAGACTTTGAATCAAGGTTAAGCACCTCTTTTCATGGGCCAAATTTTTGTACCCTATTGGTGGAAAGTGGCAGGAAGTTGTGGACCACAAACGATCTTTCCCCCAGAAGCCCTGATTACAACTGGGGTGAAGTGTAACAACTTCTGCTGTTGAGATCTTAAAAAAAGCTGTTTGCAAGTGATTAACTGCATGCATCACCTAATTATCATGATTGACTGGGCTTTCAGTCCACAATTTGGACTTGATAACCATGTTTTGCACTGAAAGCAATGCAGTCTATAGAAAATAGTTAAATGTGGTCTTCACGACATCCTTCACACTCTCTGTGTCCTAAAGATTGATTCATTCAAATGCAGAAAAATTAGTAGAGGTTCTGTTTACCTTAAGAGTGCCATCAAACGACCATGAGAATAGGTGAGAGGAAGAGGAGTTGTTCAACAGGTGAAACTTCCTGACCGGCTCCTTATGGCCCTCCAGCACTAGACACTCACCTGTCCTCCACTTCCACACCTGCAGACGAAGACAACGTTCATCCTTTCAAACATTAACTTTGACATTTAAGGTCTCCTGAAACTGATTTGCTAAGCTTATCGCATTTGAAGTACTGATTTTGGTTCAAAGTGATAAACTTTGATCCTACTACACAAGCCCTAAAGGTCTTAATGACTGTCACTATCCATTCTTACAGAATTTCAATGTGCATGCAGCAGTTCACAAACAGTTTTCCCCTGCTCACACTTTCTCTGCTTGTCACCAATGATACAATGAGCCCTGTAATGACCCAGTGCCCAAAACTTCTCAAACGAGCACAACAGCTGCTGCAGAAGTTTGTGAGCATGTGGCCTAATTACTAAATTGCACCTGCAAACTGCAAATGAGACTTTTTCTCACAGCCAGAAAATGCATATAAAAGGTTTTTATCAAAAAGACGTAATAAACAACCACATCCTAACACACAAAAAAAAAAAAACAGTAATTTGTCCTCACTGAAAGAAATTTTGCACGAATCACAGATGAAACATAAACAGGAATGTTTGATTAATAAAATGTGATAAATGACATTAAGTATAGACATTTCTTTTTATTTGACTAAAAAACTAAAGAGAATAGACCACATCTTCATTATGAGCAACAATTAAAAGTGAATTACCCGGACAGTGGTGTCTTCTGAGGATGTGATGAGGGTTTCACCATCATCAGTGAACTGACAGTGGTGAACAGTCCTAGTGTGACCCGTGAGCTTCAGTGATGTTTTTCCAGATGGAACCTCCAACACCTTCAGACAGATAGACAATGTAAAACTTTGTTCAAATGCAATTGCAACTTTTCCTTTTATTTTTGTTTACTTGATTGTGTACAATTATTATTGTACTACAAAAAATGAGAGAGAGACCCCGCAGATGACGAGACCAAAAAAAAGGCCTTTTAAACGTGAGGAGAAATAATGACAAAGAGATGGCAAAAAAAATTCAGAAAAACCTGTACTTCTAGAAAACATCCCCTATTCTGTAAGAGATGAACAAAAAACACAAAAAAAAAAGTTAAAGGGCAAGGTGGCATTCAGGATAGCCAAACGGATATCCGCCCTCTCTGCTGCATCTAAAGCTTCAAAACGCAAACCTCAAAAGCTGCCTGGAGCTACGGGAGAGTGTGCTGTGTTTTTGCCAAACGCTAAACTCAAGAGGTATTGGGCTTGCGGGTGGTTATTCTGGTTCCCTTGCGTGACAAAGCTTGAAAAAGTTGATTTCAGAAATCAAGTATGATGTGTACAGAACACAAAAATACAATGCAGTGTGAAGACAAAATCCATTCTTCAGAAACAGTCAAGATGTGATGGTGCTCAAGAATCAGTTCTAATGTTGAAAACGGCTGTGCTGCTTAATGTTTTTTTGGACACTTTTTTCAGAATTCTTTGAAAACATTCGACAGCATTATTTCAAATGGATTTTTTGAAACATTGTAAAGAAAGTCACATAAATAATCGCTGTGTGAACAGCCCATGACATTTCACACACTTGCCACTCACCATACCTGCACTGTACCTGTCTCTAGCCCTAGTGCCAGCACAAAATCACGCTGTAAGTTCAGCAGCTGCAAGGTTCTCCATCCAGTGTTCTTCAGAAACTGTCTAACTTTCACTCTTCCTGTCTGCGCACACATATACACAAAGACCTCATCTCTCAATTTTTCCACTCACTTCAATAATGCCAGGGATCTCTTTGGGGGGGGAAAAAGACATGCAAGAAACCCTCCATTACAGACTAATTGTTTTTACTGCAAGACAATTGCTTTAGTAGTGAGCTGTTCATGCTTGCCATGTTCTACACCAGGGGTGCCCAAACTAGGGGCCTGCGAGGGGCGGTGGTCCTGCAGCAGTTTAGCTCCAACTCTGCCTCAACACACTGCATGGACGTTTCTAGTATGACTGTACGGGCTGGATTAGTTGCTTCAGGTGTGTCTAATGGGGTTGGAGCTAAAACTCTGCATGGACACCGGCCTCAGGACCGAGTTTGGGCTACCCCGTTTACACAGGCCCAGTAACAATCTGGTGCCCTCATGGTGTTCATATTGGTTACCAACATCACGCAGATGAAGGGAAGCCTTATTTACATTAACAAAGTTGCAAATAGTTTTATAAAATGTAAGATCAACATTGTTTAAAGAGGTTTCAGCTGAAATGTTCAATATAATCAACATTACAATTAACACAAAAATAACTTCAGTTTAAAAATAAGTTAAAAAAAAGAAATTAAAATAAATATTTGTTGTAATTGTCGGTGGTAAACAGTATGTAATACTGGCTGGGCTGTCAACAGTGTTTCATTTGTACTGAACCAGGTACATTTCTTCAAGTTTTTGTTCTGCTTATTTAAATCCATCTGTCAATCTCTCTTTAAGGTGAATACAGACAATCAGGCAGAGATGGAGAGGAGCAATCTAAATAAATGGTTGTTTGGCAGTAAATGGGTGTAATGTAAGATTGATAACACAGCTTATTCTATCAGTCAGCTGTTACCTCTAGGCGTCCCCGCTGTAACCGACATACCAGTCACATCTATTACACTACAGTACACACTGTGCAACACAGGAGGCCAACACTCGCCTCCAGCACAACGACATTCAGTGGGGAGAGAAGGGAAGGGACGGGTTTGGGAAAGGAAGGGCGAGAGATTAGAAGGCGGAGAGCAGTTGACAGCCATGGCAAATCTCATTGCCGGAGGTGAGTCAAAACACCCACAAGCATCCTAAAGGTTATTTTTTCCCAGAGTGCTTTGCATGCTCATCCAAAAACCCAATAAATTGAGTATAATATTAGGATGAGACAGTTGGAGATGATGATATCCCAACAGGTGAAATACCTGTACAGTTCCATCCTCAGTTCCTAGGGCCACAAATGAAGCATTTCTGCTGATACACGTACAGCGAATCCTGGATGGCAACTCTTCACTCTCAAACAGAATGGCACCTGCCAATCCGGTCTGTACCTGATTGACCAAAATGCAACATTACATGTAATATATATATGCAATCAAACAAAAAACAGCAGCAAGCTAGCACTAGATGCGCATGTCTCTGGTGGACTGTACCTGTAATCGGTTTCTGCTGTCTGGTGCCACTATTGTAACGTCACTGTGGGAGAAGAGAACATCAGAATCCCGCTTCAGAGCCGCAGCAGAGGAGGTGTGAACCCGATCTGTTTCCCACAGCTAGACAAGCGTTAACACTTGTTGTGATAACATGTCAATACTGTTCAAAGAATAACTGCAAAAAAATTGTCACGCTACAGTAAGAGAGGGCCCAAAGCTAGCTTACCCTGATGGTCTGATCAGAGGAGGAGGACAGCAGGAGTGAGCCGTCAGGTGAAAACTGGACACAATGAACCCAGCTTAGATGACCGTTGCATTCGGCTTTCTTTTTACTGGTCTCAAAGTTCCACAACTTAAAAAAAAAACATCCCAACATTAACACAAATCAGAATTACCTTATCCCATGTTTTACATTGTTCATTCTTAATACTTAAAAACCAACATGTCTGCATGTCCTGTGAACTTGTCATGTAAATCTGCACTGGCTGTTTTCTAAAATGCTTCTGTTCAAATGTTTGGTATAAGTAAGTTTATTTTTTAATGTTTAAAAAATATTGAAATAGAAAAGTTATTTTAAATAATTTCACAATATTACTGTAACTTAAAAAAACAACCTCCAACCTATGAACAGTGGTGTACTATAAAGACACTTGGATCTCCCTTAGACACAGAAGCTAAAACACAACTAAGGGGTGCAACTCAGCAGGTGTGATAGTTTAAGTGAATCATTTCACCTGAATATTAAAGATCTTGGTCTCTTGGTCACACAAAGCTATGGTATGGAAACAAAAACACTACCACAGAGTTAAGTTAAGAGGCAAAGTGGTTTGGACATTGCTGGCTACAGAGTAATTTAACAAAAGTTTTCCTTTTTTTTGTTTTTTTCTCTTCACAGTGTGCTGTACCTCTACAGTGTAATGAGAGAGAGCTACGGCCAGCAGGCTGCTGTTGGGACACGCGTGGCAGTACTGCACTGTGCTCAGACGACTCGTCTTCATCTCCAACAGCATGTCTGACGTCTTTACTTCAAACACCTACACGATACAAAGACAATATACAGAGTTAACACAAACCACGAGCACAGGGAAAATAGGAATACCAACACATAAAAAAAGGACGACAAGAATCTAAAAAAAAAATATATATATATATATAATATTGTTTTTGTTTTTTTTTTTTTTTTTTATCTGATTCAACATCAATCACACAACACTTAAATTTAACGGGCAATCTTATGATAATGTTCTTTAATGCACCAATTCAAATAAAAGCATTCATAAAACACAAATTTCCCTTTCAGTTATCTATATTTATCAAATAAATATATAAAAAGCTGTTCCAGGCACCAAATCAAAAATATTGAGTGGCAATGCCAACTCCAACTCATTTCACAACACCACTCACAAAATCACTTACAAACACAGCGTTTCTGGCAGCACAAATGATCCGTGAGCCATCGGCTGACCAAGTGCTGCATTTCACGATGGCTTTTATTTCATCGTCACTCTCTGGGAAAAAACTATTGACATCAATTGATTTCCACTCGTTCGCAGATGACACCTCAAACAGCTGACAGACCAAAAGACAACAGTCAAGAAAACACATAAGGACACCTGTACTGATCGAAGATGATCCAGTAGTTTGAAACACTTATAAATGTGAATGTTATAGATGAGGTTGTAGATCAAGTCTTACACACATATATAATATAGTATATACACACACACACTAAGATACATATATGAATAATATGTGTGTGTAAGAATTGATCTCAAATCATCTATATATTAATATAGAGACTATATAATATATACACATATATTGTTTGTTGTTATATATAAAGTTTATTAATTAAAAAAGCTAATTAAAATTGAAAATATTTTCAAAATACATTTTTATAAAGCAAATGACATTAATAAACAGCAAATATAATAAATAAACCGTACCATCTCGGTTGGTGCAGGAAATAACCACTAATTGAGATTCATTGGCCGCTTCATAAAAATCATAAATCTTACCTGCTCCCAAAGCTGCTCGTTAGACCTATTATGGATTCTTCACCATTAATTTAAAAGTGTTTTTTTCTATTTTATCTATATATATATATATATATATAGCGAGAGAGAGAGAGCCTTCTTTTTCTACAAAACAATATTGTTTTATAATTACAGCTTCACTTACCCAATTTATATCAAACAATTAGTATGAAATTATATTAAAAATATAAAAGTTATATTTTTAACATCATAAATATTAACATTTTTACTTCTATTGTTTTTTGTCTCCAAAAATGTTATTTATTTGCTATCAGGATATCTATGATACAATCAAATCTTTTAAGTTCTTAAAAGATGCTTTCCCTTTTTTTCCCATAAAAAACATGATGGCACATTTTTTGCAATTTATATAGAAACCATACATAATCTAGATAAAGTGCATTGACATTTCTGAAAGAGATAAATCGCTGATAGGTGCTTTTGACACCATATTGCGAGGTCTATGTTTTCTCTGTATTTGAAGTCTCCAGTAACATTTTGCAATATCTCACCATGTTTCCCATGACTCCCGATACTGAGACCCCCTGCCAGCCTCCTGTTTTGTGTTTCCTTCCCTTTGCATTCAAGACCATCCATCAAAGTCCACCAAATCAACCAGAGCCTGACTCTAGACAGTTTAAGGTCAACCCACATGGTTTCTTTCTTCAATAGTAACAGTCTCATGTTAATAACATTTTCTTCTTTCTTGAGACTTTTCTACATAATTCATCCTCATTTTCAGTATACAAACTTTGTTGGTATGTCAATGTAAATCTAACTCCCTCAGGATGTTAAGTAGTAACTAAATAGAGAAAGCTACTCAGGCTGTTGTTGGTCAGCACTTTTAAGCTTTGAACGTCAGCTACGAGAATTTACAGAAGAGCAGAATAATTATAGCCAACAAAATTATGCTGCATTCTAAAATTTGTAATCCAGTGTTGATTACAAAAAAAAAAGTACTGAAATTTGACAAAAAAAAAATAGTTCATTGTATTTGCAAATTGACTATTTCATCCATTATGTGTGTGTGCTGTGTATTATTTATTTATTGCTGCTTAGTGTATTGCATCATTAGCTTAGCAATCATGCTAACAGCAAATACCATTGGAATAAGTTGTGAGTCAAGTTCACTTCAGAGGTTGCATTGCAAATCAGTTATATCAGATATTCTAGTTCTGTCA
>JADLZN010011024.1:0-19961 GCA_018155175.1 Sinocyclocheilus anophthalmus
CTGTTCAACTGCTTTCTAACCCACCAACACACTGAAGAAACCACCTCTGTGCTCTAGATTAGCAGATGAACCGAACTTTACTGTAGTTCTTAGAGAAATATATCAATCAGCATAAGTGTTGCCACAATTTAAAATGATCACAAATAAACATCCGGCATATGATTCAAGTTATTTATAAAATAACTTTTAAAAAGAGCTGACGGCACAAAATCATCTGCATTACAGTCAAGAAGACCATTGAATTTCTCACTGTCAATGCTCGAGAGTTTGAGTCTTTTTTTCCTCCCTCATTGCTGTTCATGTTTGTGATTCCACTGAATCCGGCACACTGTCCTCTGTCCGATCAGCCTCTGATCTTCAGTGTTTAGGGAAGTTTCATTTCCATGTGATTCTGCTTGTGTTCTGGCGTGTCCATTGGCTGGTTAGTTTCCATCAGATCCGCTGCATCCTGAGTTCAGAATAAAGGTTCGATCAGTCCATTTTGCATGAGGGTAAAAGACTCCCCATACGATTTCAAATAATAACTGTATTAAATAAGGAGACAACACAACGTGCTGATATTCTCCAGAATCAGGCTGAGGAACACTGATCAGACAACTATGTTTGTTTTTTTTTACTATCTGAATATGTTGGACTGATTTTTAAATAAATATATTCTGATACTAACCCAAGAATTCTCATACTGTGATCCAGCAGCTGGAGTTCGAAAAGACCTTATTGTCTCCTGTATTCACAATAAGAATTTAGATATTTTCACAATCATATAATCACAATACTTCATCTCAGATCCCTCTATTATTACAGACTTAGTTTTGAGGAAGCAGTTCATTACAGCTGACGGATACTTGTTGCGCTCACAATGATGTGTGTCAGTAAAAAATATAAATACTTCTGTTATATCAGCCAGAGAAACATGGCGATAAAATAACTGAGTGCACCATTAATATGAAGTGAAATGCCTCCTGATATTGCAGTTTATTAAATATGATTAACATTAAATATGGTACGGTATCATATTTAATTATTGACACTTACCTGACATGATTGCAGACACATTTTGATCCCTGTGTGTTCAAAGAAATAAAGTGGAGATTAGAGGCTGAACAGATGGACAAAACACATCAGATGGCACAATAGCTGACTCATGGATTTAACTAAGACAAAAAAAGAAAAAACATCATTAATTTACGTAGACAATGCAACTGACTAAAGTTCAGTTTGTACTCACAAGGTTCAAATATGAGTAAAATCATCAGAAATACAGTAAAGAGGATTTCAGAGGAAAAGACGACAACTCTCAGATCCCCAACTGCTCAATCGCCATTAACTGAGGATCAACAAGAGTATTTTACTTACAGCAAACACTTGTACTTAAATATTACCTCCAAATTATAGCAGATTCTTATATGGCTTTATTGCAGTATTGTTGCAAGAAATTATGTAAATGAGAATAATCTGATCAGAATAACTTAAAGGGGTCATATGATGCTTTTTTAAAGATCATTATTTTGTGTATTTGGTGTAACAGAATATGTTGACCTGCTTTAATGTTCAAAAAACACATAATTTTTCAAATACTGGTCATTATTGTAGGTCCTCTATGCCCCGCCTCTCTCAACGCTTCGTTTTCTACAAAGTCCCTCCTTCCGACAAGCGCAGTCTGCTCTGTCAGTCCAGCTGACCCAGTGCATTGTGATTGGCTGAACACCGCAAGCACTCGTCAGAAATGTAACGTCCCTTACCATAATCACAGCTTCATCTTTCAAAATAAATGTAAAGACAGAGCCCGAAAGGGGAACAGAGTCGCGTGACAGACACAGTGATGAAGCTGGTATGTGTTTGTGATGTGACCCCCTCTCTCTCTTGCTCTCTCTCTCTCTCTCTCACACACACACGATGCCAAAACTCCGCATTTAACGGTCAATAGCAAATACTTGAACTAATAACAAAACAGCAGCTGATTCAGAAGCACCAGATTGTCATAGCAAATTCATATTACCTCCTCTCTTAGGTTCACGAAACGGTCGTCCATAAATGCATTGCTGTTCTGTTGTAAGTATCTTAATGCATCTACTTCCGGAGGCCAAATAAAGTGCTTTTGCTTTCGCCTAGAAACACACAGCGTCTCCCTGACATGCTGCTTCAACACTAACTGCGGTTACTGAAACCACGCCTTCTTTCTTTGCGTGCACATTTGGGCGGCATTATGCTAATATTTCCACATAGTGAGGTAGATATGTTGGGGCGTGTTAGAACGAGCCGTTTTAGGGGGGGCGTGGCATAGTCTTAACTTTGATAAAGAATATCTATTTGGGTTTGTGACTTTAGTCTTTGCCACTTCAGGGATCTTATCTATGCACAACACTGTAACACTCCAAGAAAGGAAACCCCTTTAAGTGAGTCATGCCTCACCGTAAAGTATTACCTAATATATTTTCTTATAATATGTATTTACCATAGACTTAATGTAAATTGCGTAATATAATCAGGCACCGTATGATGTTCAAGTGTTCACTTACCTGTTTTCAGTATCAGTTCAGTCATCAGTGTAACTGAGTTCAGTACAACAACCCCAACTGATCCAAACACATACACCGGAGCAACACGGTGAAGACCTGTAAGATCAAATGCAGTTTAATATCAACATTTATAATTATAAAAATGAATTTTATCTTCACAGCTTTTGATTAACATCCTTCATTCTTCTAGTAAATGTATCCTCTAGTATCTTCACAATAGAAATTCTTCAAGAAACTTTTTATAAATAATCTGAACAAATGAGTTTTGAAGAATAATAGCTTGTCATTGTGATGCAATTATGAAGATGATCAGAGCAGATGATTAATACTGTACCCCATTTAAATGACCATGTGAAGTTTATCAATGCCCAGAGTAACTGCAGGAACGCAATCATACAGGCCCATCCAATACGATCTGAACATCAACAAATACATCAGATCTGAGTAAAAGTTTCTTTAATGTATCTGTTAATTAATTGACTAACAAACCTTTACCATATTTAGTAACTTACAGCATAAATGTAAGATATGCTTATTGTAGTAAGCATATAATAAGCATTTTATTATAGTACCTTTTTCAGTTCCCAGTGCTATGATGTAGAAATAAACCATAATGGCATTGACCAGTAACATGAGAATTAACCAAACTGATCTCATGAACAAAAGTGAACCTGAAAAAAAAAAGGTTTACTATTAGTTTAAAAAAATGTTTTGCATATCTGAGTTTGACACTGACCGAGTGAAGGTGAATTAAGATTTAGATCATACACTGAACATTATTTCAATCATGACAACCCTCGGAACATTTTAGCATGGTGATGGACATGACAATGTTAATGTATTTGGTCTTGGCGGAATAGATCTGCTACGCTGCTGTTGAATTGCTGCTGCTGTTGGTTATTGTAGATTATTGCTGCTGCTGCTGGAAGCAAGTACAGGAACTTGCTACTGCCAATGCAAACAGCGATACGGTGCCGTGAGTATTTAACACATTCTGCTGCTGCACAAATAGCATATAAAAAAAAAACGTGTCTATACAGATCTATACAGGTGGAGCTGGGGAAAGTGGAGGGTTTCAGAGAAACTCTGAAAGCGCTCTGCAGGAACCTCTAGTGAATGCTACCACACATAGAATGAAGGCATAAGCTCAACTGAAAGCCCATCTTTCAGCGACAGCAGAACCACTCGGAGCCTGTGGCATGGTCATACAGTCCAGGCCATCCGGACTACATGCCCCCACCACGCACTTGTGACAGCACCATCTCTCTGCTGAATGAGCTGAACGTCTTCTTCTCTCGCTTTGAGGCACAAAACAGCACCTCTGCACAGAAGACTCCACCTCCTCCCTGCGACCAGGTGATGACGCTGTCCCCGAACAGCGTGAGGAGATCCCTCAGCAGGAACAACGCACGCAAAGCTCCGGGTCCTGACAACATTCCTGGTCGTGTATTGAGAGACTGTGCAGTGGAACTCACCGATGTTTTCACAGACATTTTCAACATCTCGCTGAGTCAGGCTGTTGTCCCCACATGCTTAAAAGCTACCACCATCATTCCAGTCCCGAAGAAGCCGTCTCCATCCTGCTTCAATGACTACCGTCCAGTTGCACTTACCCCCATCCTCATGAAGTGTTTTGAACGGCTAGTCATGCACCACATCATGTCTGCCCTCCCCCCTTCCTTGGACCCCTTCCAGTTTGCATATTGGTCCAAACGCTCGACCGATGACGCCCTCGCCACTACCCTCCACTCAGCACTCACACACCGTGGATAAAAAAAGACCTCATCCGTCAAATGCTGACTTCAATAAGACTTCAGTTCAAAGCATTCACCACATCATCCTCAAACCTGCTCTATATCACAACTGGTCCATCTGGGGCCATCAAACACTTCGCTGTTGCAACTAGGCTGTTGGACTTCCTCAACTGGAAATGACCTCATAGCAGTACTGGTTGGCATCAACACCATCCAACACCATCACACTGTGTACATCATGGTGCCCCAAGGTCTAGTGTGCTGACTGCCCCCTCCTTCTTCCTTCTGCTGACACCCCCGACTGGCACACCGTCCACAACTCCAACCTCCTTATAGTTTTGCGGATGACCACGACTGGAGTGGGTCTCATATAGCAACAGAGAGAGACCAACTAGGAAGCAGGTGATCCGACCTGGCCGGGTGTGAAGTAACAACACATCTCTCTCTGAATGTGGAGAAGACCGAAGGATAATTGTTGTTGACTTTCAGTAGATGTGCGCACTAATCAGCATTCTCCTCTGACCGTCAATGGTGTGACTTTGGAGAGGGTGAGCAGCACCAAGTTCGTGGTTGTGCACATCACAGAGGATCTCTCCTGTACTGACAACACCGCAGCACTGGCCAAGAAAGCACAGCAGCGTCTCTCCTTCCTCCGCAAACTGAGAAGAGCCAAAGCCCCGGCCCCCATCATGTGCACCTACAGAGGCACCATCGAGAGCATCCAGACCAGCTGCATCACTGTGTGGTATGACGCCTGCAACGCGTCCTGCCGCAAGAAACTTCAACGCATAGTGAGAGCAGCTGAGAAGATCATTGGTCCAACGAATACTTCTCCCTCCCTTCGGACATTTATCATCACACCCTGTCTCACCCGCAAAGCCCTCTGTCATTGCAGGTTGATTCCCACCCCACCAAGCACCAGCTTCTTCAGTCCTGCTGCCATCAGGAGGAATGCGGAGTCTCCATGCAGGACCAGCAGACTGAAGGACACAGCTTCATCCATCAGGCTGTCAGGAAGCTGAACTCCCGCCCGACCTTGCCCCCCCCTCCCCTCTCTTGCCCCACGCACCACTGAACTCTGACCCTCCGATGTCTACAGCGCCTCCCACTCCCCCCCCTCCCAAATACACACACACTCTGTCACTTTAATCAGTCTGAATAAGTTCTTTTGCACTACAAATCATTGTTTTTGCACTACAATCATTATATCTGCACTGTTGTTTACTTTACTTGTTTGCACTCTATCTGCCATATTCTTTATATATAATATATATATTATATATATTTTTTTTTTTTTACATTTTACCTCTATTTGTATAGTTGTATTTTTGTATTCTGTATTTAATCTGTACCTACTGTTAGTGTTTAGTGTTACCTGTATGCACCAAGGGTCTGAGAGTAACGCAATTTCAATTCTCTGTGTGTTTGTGCTGTACATGTGGAAGAATTGACAAAAAAGCAGACTTGACTTATAGATGATAGGTCCGACAGCATAGTGATTCCCCTCAAACCAGACCAGCCAGAGTGAAAAGAGCGGGATCATTATGCTGTTTCATGTTGACTTAACTGAGGTTCTTCCATCTTCTGTGTCTTGACCAGCTTTTTGATTGGGAGAGACCAGATTATCTTGAATAAAAGAATGTTTATGCCTGGGACTGAATGGATTGATGCTGAGAGAGACAGAAAGAGCTCAAACAGTGAGAACACACTAATGAAAGGCATGTCTGGCTCAAGCAAATTTACATAGGTCTTTATTCAGGACCAGGTGTGCCGCTCCTTCAAACAGAAACTCGCGTTGTTAGAAGGAGCCACACAGAGATGACCTCTGTAAGCTTTACATAATCTCGGTCTCTCACAAACACACAGTAAAGTAGGCTTGAATGAGTGTATTTAGCCATAGAAAACACCTGTACTCCATAACGAAAAATAAAAAAAATTCAATAAGTCCAATCAGCATAATTTAACTTACAGGTAAATGTACCCTTTTAATGGTTTCCCAGATGGTCGCAAAATGCCACTGACTCTCAAGGCTGAGAAAAATAATTAGTGGTGCTTGCAACAGCAATCGTCACTATTGTTCTACTATATATATATATATATATAATTAATACAGTGGGGTAAAAAAGTATTTAGTCAGCCACCAATGTGCAAGTTCTCCCACTTAAAAAGATGAGAGAGGCATGTAATTTTAATCATAGGTATACCTCAATTATGAGAAACAAAATGAGAAAAAAAAAATCCAGAAAATCACATTGTGTGATTTTTAAGATTTATTTGCAAATTCTGGTGGAAAATAAGTATTTGGTCAATAACAAATTTCATCTCAATACTTTGTTATAAACACTTTGTTGGCAATGACAGAGGTCAAAACGTTTTCTGTAAGTCTTCACAAGGTTTTCACACACTGTTGCTGTCGGGGCTTTATGGCAGAGTGGCCTGACGGAAGCATCTCCTCAGTGCAAGAAACATGAAAGCACGCATGGAGTTTGCTAAAAAACACCTGACTCCAAGATGGTGAGAAATAAGATACTCTGGTCTGATGAGACCAAGATATAACATTTTGGCCTTAATTCTAAGCGGTATGTGTGGAGAAAACCAGGAATTGCTCATCACCTGTCCAATACAGTCCCTACAGTGAAGCATGGTGGTGGCAGCCTCATGCTGTGGGGGTGTTTTTCAGCGGCAGGGACAGGACGACTGGTTGCAATCGAGGGAAAGATGAATGCGTCCAAGTACAGGGATATCCTGGACGAAAAACCTTCTCCAGAGTGCTCAGGACCTCAGAATGGGGGTGGGGGGGGGGTGGTTACTTGTGCCGAAGGTTTCCTTCCAACAAGACAATGACCCTAAGCCCACAGCTAAAATAACGAAGGAGTGGCTTCACAAACACTCTGTGACTGTTCTTGAATGGCCAGCCAGAGCCCTGACTTAAACCCAAATTGAGCATCTCTGGAGAGACCTAAAATGGCTGTCCACCAACGTTTACCATCTAACCTGACAGAACTGGAGAGGGTCTGCAAGGAGGAATGGCAGAGTATCCCCAAATCCAGGTGTTAAAAACTTGTTGCATCTTTCCCAAAAAAAAACTCATGGCTGTATTAGATCAAAATGGTGCTTCTACTAAATACTGAACGTACGACCTGTGTTATATTTCATTTTTTCTTTTTTAATAAATCTGAAAAATGTCAACAGTTCTGTGTTTTTCTGTCAATATGGGGTGCTGTGTGTACATTAATGTGGAAAAAAATTTACTTAAATGATTTTAGCAAATGGGTGAAATATAACAAAGAGTGAAAAATTTAGGGGGTCTGAATACTTTCCGTACCCACTGTAATAATCAGGATAGTGCTATACTGGACTACTATTGCTCATACTTGCTGTATATTATGTGAACAAACCCCTCCAACCCTGTGTATTAAATTTCAACTTGGTCCACACCATTATTTGTTTAGTGATCACAGATATTCACCTGTCAGTAGGGCTCATAAAATCATAATTGTCGATCATTCCCTTTCAATTGTAACTGTGATTATTAATTATGATTATCACAATTTACATTGAATGATTTTTATACCATTGTTTGAAGCAACTGCATTCCATATTTTTATATGAAAATAAAAAAAACTCTCTAACTGAAAAACTTTTATTGCTTTCCTATAGTATTAAGCCTCAAATGTCAACTATATACATTTGGATTGTTTTCTTCAATATATAATAAGTAAAATATGGATATTTAAATGTTATACTAACAGTAAACAAAACGATGAACAAAACCCTTAAGAATCCCGGAAAAAAAAAAAAGCACTCAGAACAACATAAGTGGACTTTGAATGATTGACTGCCAGTTTTAACAATTACGCAATTGTGGCATCCGTAATTGTAATCGCGATAAGAAATTCGATTAATTGTGCAGCCCTACCCGGCGATAACACATGAGGGAAAAACAAACATTTAAGAGCAGCCTAGTGAACCAAACTCAGGCCACTCAAATCTGCTGAGTGAAAAAGAACCCAGTTTATCTGAACATGGCACAGGCTGTTCTTACTGCATCCGCAATATGACATCACAACTCACAGCATGACTGACCTCTCGGATTCTGCAGCCAATGAGCTTGCTGCTCAACTTTTAATATTTTGGGGTTACTGTGTTTGTTGTTCTTCGAAGTATCTTGCAGGACTCTATGAGAAACCCTGCCACCTCCCCTAGCTCCACCATAAAGATCGCGGTGTGGTAATTCTCATGAATGTATGCTTAGAGTGCATGCCAGGCAATGCGCATGTCTTACCTGCTCACAGCCTCTTGTCGGAGGAGTATTAACAGTAGCAAAGTCTCACATTAACATTGTGAAACTCCTACCCATGCCACACTATCCTGAGAGTTTGTCATGACTACATGTATTTATTATTCGGATTTTTTTTTTTTCTTTAGTTATTTATGATTTGTTTGTGGAACCAACCTGAATTACTGTGAGTGGGGATATAATTAATGCTAGATGATAGAATATTATAGTAAATGATTCATCAACACGGCTGGGATCCATTTGCATTTTTATTTGAAACTTAATCAAACAAGCAGAGGTCAAGACACAGATAAGGCAGTATCGTAGGGCAGACAGAATGGTGATCATTGACAGACCGGAGATCGGGGCAGGCAGATACCGTTCAGAAACTGAGATGGTCTTAGGTCAGGGCAGGCGGCAATCCAAAGTCGATAGTCCAGTATACAGAGCACAAGTCCAAGGGGCAGGCAGCAAATCAACAAGAGACAAATCCAGGCAGAGGTAATAACGGAAGGCAGTCCAATGTAACCGGAATACCGCTCAGAGATGTTCACCAAGGCAAAACAAGACTTCGCAGAGAATCTGGGTGAAAGAGCTCATTAAATAGTCTAACGTAATGGGGAACAGGTGTAGGGGAATAATCAGTGACAGGTGCAGGGCTGATGGGAAATGTAGTGCGGGAAGGAAGCTTGTACTCTGGTGATGGGGCCCTCTGGTGGCCCGAAGAGAGAGTAACAGAAGCACTCTCCGTAACAATTAGGATGTCTAACTTAACACCTTTTACTAATTGTTTTTTTTTCACGCCGTATGTTGTAGGTGTTAGACAGAAGGTATTTTATTCTGTCTTTATACTTACTGCAACACAGCAGTTCATAGCATCCTGGGTTTCGTCGAGAAATTTGTGTATATATTGACCTTGTCTTTAAAATAAAACTCCTAGCTCCGGCACAAAACGTTTCTGAAAAATGTTTACACATAAAATTTTTTTTCACAACTTTTTCTTGTTAGCTTTTTAATAAATTTTGAATTTAAAGTGTAAAAAAAAAATAAAACTTGGTTCTACAACCCAAATCCGACATTTAAATGCTTCTGCGTGTGGTGCTGGGAGGCACGGGCCCGGTAGCATAAAAGAGGAAAAAATTACTTTAGAATAGAATACAATATGTTTTTAATGTAACTTATTGTGACATTGCTCCTGAGTTTTCATTTGTGCCGAACAGTGAAGGAAGACCTTTGAGAATCTCAGATCACTGTAAAGTTTGTTTGGAGTGATATACAATATATTGTAAAAAATTAATGCAAACTGCTTTTGGACCCCTGACACAAATTTGGGTGGTAAGCATTTTGTAAATGGGTTTTGCACATGAAACCACCACTTTTTCTTAAAAAAAAAAAAGTAAACATTTAGTTGTGTTAATACGTTGGGAGAGTCTAAACTCTCCTGCATTTAGGACAGTGAATCTGTTTTAAAGGAATTACATAATTTCACTTGCTTCGAAGCTGTTAAACTTTTTAACACTCCATCTTCAGTTTTTGTTTCGGTGTGCATCGACTTTTTCACAAACGTGGACTAGTTTAGGTTTGACCTCCTGTTACCGTATCGAGTTACTGCCTGCTGATGTTGCGAGACAGAATTTGGGAGAAATACATAAATTCAGTAAAGATTGGCTTGAGCTTGGCCCGAGGCAAGAATCGAGCTGGGAAGCTCAGCAGAGGTGTGTGAGAGAGAATGAGGCAGGGATTGGAGGACAGATCTCTGGTGAGAAGCTGTCCTCACCTCGTAGCCCCTGTAAGTCTGACATTGTGTGGGTTTGGGAGGCAGCTGCAAGTTTATATATAAACATATACCGGAATAAGTCTTGTGTGTATCGAATCAGGTTAGTCAGGCAGAGCACATGGCATATATGAGTGGCACTATTTGGTCAGGGTATCTGGCTTACGCTGTGTCCTAACCAGGATTGGCGTGACAGGTTTCAACGACAAGTCATTTGTATGTTCAAAAGAGATATCAGATGTACTGGAAAAAAGTAAAAGAAATAAATAAGAAAGAAATAACCATAGTACAGACAATTTTCATTATCCAAGTGCTGTTTGATTGACAAATGGCTTCTTTTTTTGTGTGTGTGTATTAGGGGTTGCACCGACTAGTCGACTTCAATGCTCTGCCATGACGCTTTAAGCTTGACGTTGACTAGTCGCTGGTCCTATAGAGGGTGCAACAGGATTAGAAATCTTTGAAGGACTTCCACATTCATGCTCCATTTCCAGACATTTAGTTAAAATGACAAATAAATGTATACTCCGATAGCGCTCCACAAGACTTGTGTGATTATACCATCTGGATGCTCGAAACTGAACAGGAGAATGCTTTAGGAGTTTTAAACGGCTTATTGTACAGATAAGTTAATCGCCGTTCTAATCTAATAATGCGCTTCTGCACTGTAACACACAAACACAGGCTACAGACAGTAGCTCGTACATCACGCGCACAGAATCATTCAGCGTGGAAATGTAGCCTATTGTCAACACTGTTCTGTGATTTCTCAATAAATGCTTAGAAACGAAAGGTTCAGGCTATAATTTATTTACAGGGGTCATATGATGCTTTTTTTAAAGATCATTATTGTGTATTTGGTGTAACAGAATATGTTGACAATTTTACTTTCAAAAAAACATTATTTTTCAAATACTTTACAGTATTGTAGGTCCTCTATGCCCCGCCTGTCTCAAACGCTTCGTTTTCTACAAAGTCCTCCTTCCGACAAGCGCAGTCTGCTATGATTGGCCAGCTGACCCAGTGCATTATGATTGGCCGAACCCCGCAAGCACTCGTCGGAATGTAACGCTCCTTACCATAATCGCGAGATTCATCTGTCAAAATAAATGTAAAGACAGAGCCTGAAGGTGGAACAGAGTCGCGTGACAGACACAGTGCTGAAGCTGGTATGTGTTTGCAGCACAAAAGCCACGGTTAAGACAGCTGACTCCAATGTGATATGACGCTCCGCTCATCACCAGGGGGCTCCTTCATGCTCCTCCCCCGAATCGTCTCACAGCTCCACACCACCACACACGATCGCAAAACTCCGCATTTGAGTCACTAAAAGGCAACTACTTAAAACTAATCCACACAAAACACATAGCTGTTCGAAGCGCCAGATTTTTCATAGCAAGTCCAGAATTACCTCCTCCTCCTGAGGTTCACGAACGGTCGTGAATGGTTTGACCAAAAATGCTTGTGTTGCTGTTCTGTTGTAAGTAATTCTTAAAGATTCCTAAATGCATCTACTTTCGGAAGGCCACATAAAATGCTTTTGCTTCCCGCCTTAAAAACGACACGCTGGATCTTCCTCCTTTCCCACAGGGCGTGCCATTTCACAGCTAACTGCCGGTGATACGCTTACCGCTGTAAACCACGCCTCCTTTTCTTTTGTCGTTGCACATTTGGGCCGGAGCATTATGCAAATATACTATTTGTCCACAATAGTGAGGTACGAATATCGTTGGAGGGGGCCCGTGCTTAGAACTGCCGTTTTTAGGGGGGCGTGGCAGGCGCTCATAAGCTTTGATAAGAATACTCCTATTGGTTTTCTGAGACTTATTCTTTGCAACTTTCAGGGATCTTATCTATGCACAATCCGCTTGTAACACTCCAAAGAGAAAGGAAAACTTTGAAATCGCATCATATGACCCCTTAATAAATAATTCCACAGCTTCACTACTAGTAAGAGACGCTGCCGGTCGAATAATCACACAGCCTCGCTCTCACTAATGCCATTCCATAGGAATGTAATCTTTTACTGTGCTAACTCTTAAATCTCTTAATCGGATTTTAGAACGATCAGAAATATGTGAGAAATATAACGACCCTGATAAAAATGAGCTGTTATAGGAGCAACAGCCGTGTGGGCAGCGCTGTGTTGTATGCCATAGCTGTGCACAAGGTGTTTTGAGTCTCAGCTCCAGACTTATTTGTTCTTTAATGACGTCATCAGCGACTAGTCGATTTTGACTCGAATTTCATCACATAAAAGTCTACTTTAAAAAATCAGAAGTCATTCAACCCCTAGTGTGCATGTATATGCACTCACACTTTGCTATAAAGTGGCTATATGGACAAAATGCCCTAGTATTTATGTAAATAAATGAATGCAAACTGAATTTTTAGTGGATCAAAGCACGTATGTACATTATCCTACTTGACTTCTTGACTGTACTGTGATTCATTTTCAGTTATGTCGAATTCTAAATGAATCGGGAATCGTTAATCTGATGGTACTGTATGCTTTAGGTCGGAGCAACAAGTGCAACAAGAAAACATCCTAGTTTACATAACTTAAATCGTCAGAGTCATACTCTATGTGGTAAAATGCCTGTACATTAATCAGTTGTTATTGAGTGATTCTTCAATTTATAAAGATAAATAAAAATGTAACTTCCTGGGAAACTAGCGCAAAGTAATAACAATAAAAATAGAAGTTGCTGCAACCAGGGAAGCCTGATGTGGCTCTTTTCTCCTCTATAATAAAAGAAGAGCGTGCAGACAAAATGCAATAGTAAGCGCTGTCATGTTATCTTGTGTTAGGATGCCTGATTTTTGGGAACACAATCATATGAGACAGTTATGGGAGGTGATTATAGACCTTATGCATTAGAGAAACAGGTGTGGAGCCATCTTTAGAGTTTAGTATTTGAATTTTGCTTTTTACGGTGGCTCTATAGCATCACTGTTGAGTAATTAGCTGGTGAAGTGGATTTACTTCAGTTAACGAAAGTTATCATGTGCGTTGTAATGTTAGAAGCTGAAATCATAACAAATGTCATTAGACCAGGAAGATTTTAAAATGAGCAGTTTATTCATTAATTCAGACAAACTTACCTTTATGCTGTCCTTCCATCATATTCACATCTCTTCTTATTGGATGAACAAATGATCTGATTCAATTTTATACATTTTAGAATTTGTATGCATCTTGGCATTTCCATCCAGCATCATTTTTTATGCAGTATCCCAAAATGCGCATAAAAATAGGTGGAAGGAAACATAAGTAATGACTCCCCAGTATGGAGCCTTGGCTGGTCAAGCCAGTTCACACTACACGGCTTTAAGTGTCTGCAGATCGCTGTGCTGTTCAGACTACATGACTTGCTGTCTGTCTTGAAGTCGTTGTGGTGTTCACACTACATAACACCAAGTAAATGATCCACAACAGGGGGTCACACAGTACATGAGCTGACAGCAACTGTCACCCAATGACTTTACACGGTCCCCAAATCACTTTCTGTCATGAAAACACATGCGAGAATTTGAACTCGAAACTACAATTGAAACCGGAGTTGTTTATTTGAAAATGGATGAGAAACAGATGAGAAATGTGCTCTATTTAGTTGTGGGTAATTTGTAGTCAGTCTAGTCAGGGCAGTCTACAAAACACTCTCCCCTCGACCGCAGTCAGATGAACCTAAAGCATCTTACTCAGACCTCAGTGGAAATAGACTAGCTGTGTACATTTTAAAAAGCACAAACTTGCCTACAACGGAGTGTACTTGTCCTGTGGAATTTAAATTCTTATTGAGAAACCTCTGGCTGGTGGATTTTAGTTTCATTTTCTATGCCTTTTTGACTTGTGCTACAAGAAAAAAGAAAGTGCTCAGCACCCCCCTCCTCCCCACCTCTTGCGCCCTGTAGCAGCTGTCAGTCATTTCCCCTGCTCTAGCGAGTGCCAGCTCTAGTTCATTACCTAAAGCCTCCACGAAGCCAGACCACCAGACTCCAGCACAAAGAGATACGATAGGCCCAGGGACTCTGGAGTAGCTGCTGTTATTTGTGTTGCGTCAGAATATTCTACTTGAGAGTTCTTTCTACTTTTTGCCTCCAAGATACAGTATGTGTATTAATGCACCTCTTCCATGGACTAAGCTGAACTTTCTTTTAACTTTGAGACGGGGGTCTAGGAACTACATTACAGTGAAGGCATCCATATTGCATAGCAGCAGTGCACAGTGTAACTGCGCCTCTAAGATATGCCCAACCTCTCCATTTGCTATTTTCCTCACTCGACTCTGCATGCTTGCCGTTTGTTGAATGCTGTTAAATGTTTAATTTCCACCAGATACGATTGCAGTGAAACACGCTCAAGGACAGGGGTCCGAATACATAAAAACACAGCCAGCGTTCGTTATCTCAGAGCGAGATTCGCTGTGGTGTGAAATTTAAGGAAATTATTTCACTCAAGTTTGGAGGGTGTTGAGGGACTATTAGGTCATGATGTAATTGCGTGAAATTCGTAAAGGTCTGTGTGTCCTACTTACAAATTAATTCATGAACGCATGTCTTTGAGTGTAATGCTTAACGTTTTTCAGAGTACAATTGCGTTTAAAGTCTGCATGAAATGCTCTTAGTAACCCAATATACTTTACTTATGTAATCTGATGTTTATGGGGCTTGATTTTAGCCATGGGGAATTGTTTGGATCTTGAAAAGTGGGTGTTACATAATAGAATGGTGGAGGTGGATACAGGGAAATAGTTGAAAACTAAGAGGTCCTGGTAACATCAACCAAAATTTGTTTTTGAGGTGGAGCAAGTTTATTATATTTTGCAGCAACTATATGAAGTTGATTAGATTATTGGATGTATTTTACAAGAAAATACCATTTCAGTCTTTCTGCTTTTAAATTTCATGTTTCATTCAATGTTACTTGCCATTATTTTGTATTTATTAGCAATTTCAATTAATTGTTTCAAGACTAAATCACACACGAGTTTTGGTTTCAGGTAGGAATGGTAATTTTCAACATTATAAAATAATCATAAGTCCAGAGGCGGATAAAGTACTCAACTTCATTACTTGAGTGAAAGTACTGATACTGCTGGTCAAATATTACTCCACTACAAGTGAAAGTTGTAAAGGCATGTTTTTACTTAAGAAAAAGTACGAAAGTACCGCGCTTTCAAGTACTGAGTATTAAAAGTAAAAATAATAAATGCATGTTTTGCACATGTTGTATACTAACATACTTAGCCACAATCAACCTATGATTACAATGATTAGCTTGATTATCTGGGAATTACAGGGTCATATGACGTTGCGTAATGAAAAAGAAAACATCTATCTTGTGTATGTGGTGTAATGCAATGTTTATGCGGGTGAAGTTGAAAAACACATTATTTTCCAAATGTACTGATGTTTCTCTCTATGCCCCGTCTTTCCGAACGCATCCATTTACAAAAGCTCAGCGTTCTGACTAAAGTGAGGTGTGCGCTGATTGGCCAGCTATCCAGTGCGTTGTGATTGGACTCGAATACCGCAAGCGAGTGACGGAAATTACGCCCCTACTATATGTGACACCCGTCTCCCAGCATTACGAGACAAAAACATTAAAACCCATTTAAACGAAGCATTTGTTGCATCCAGTGGGGACATATACTGATTATAATGACTTATACTGTGTTTTTACGCGTTGCGTTGCATTGCATAGCGCCGCGTAAACATAAAACCATGTCGTCGGCATTTGTGATAGTAGAAGAAACGACAAACAAACAAAGCTCTCTACACTGCTGAAAACTCAGCGTTGTAACATCAGTGGCATATCTTCATTTAAAAAATTTACTTACAGGAGTGGAGTCAGAAGGCCAGACTGTCCTGCAAAGTTGGAAACTGCCCAACGTTATAGAAGCACTGTGGCACAGGGGACCCCATTTGTTAGGCTATTCTGCAGGTTAAGGAAACAGTCATCAGGAAATGCGTCACAGCGCACACAATACGGGCTTGAGTGAGGACCGGCGCGGACGTGGAACGGGCAGCGGGTTTGCAGCTGACCACATGTGGCGACCAGGGATGGTAATCCGCTTTATCCAGGTTGAAAAGCCGAACCAGCAAATCCACAGCACTAAGTTTATGTATTTCCTCAGTGACCAGCACGGTTCAGCTCTAGGCATGACGAAGCGGATGATGTCCTCTTTTGGAAGACCAAACAAAGTAGTTTCGCTTTCACAACGAAACACACAGCATCTCCATAACATGGCGGCGGCAGCAACAACAATACTACAGCGACAATAAAAGTTACGCCGTCTTTCTTTGCGTGAACATTTGGGAGGCGTTATGCAAATCTTCCCACACGTGACGTAACATTGTGGGGCGTGTTTAAACAAGGCTTTTTAGGAGGGCGTGGACAAGTCTTAACTTTTATAAAGAATATCTCTTTGGATTTGAGACTTTAGTCTTTGCAGCTTTACAGATCTTCTTTATGCACAAAGAGCTTGTAACACTCCAAAGAGAAAGGAAAAATTGAAATCGCATCATATGACCCCTTTAAGAGCTTTTATGTTACCAAACTTATAGAAATGGAACAACTGAATGAAGATAATCAACTTTATTTTTTATTTAACACTCCTACAGCTACATTGAACTCATTTTAATCCTTGTTTAAAAGTTACAAAGTTATTTTTCAAAGAGATATCGAAGGCTATGATATGGTTCATTTTAGGCAAACAAAGCAAACATTGAAAAGAAAACTAATCTTTAGTCTTTCAGACTTTTCAGAATACTGGAACATACTCTCTCAGTATGGCCATGGGTGTGCAAGTTGCGCCAAAGAACCGTCTTTTTGAATTTTGCCATCAACTGATCAGTGTTCATAAAATGCTCATAAATCAGTGAATGTCACAACATATGGCTAGGGTTTGGTATTGTTTTAATTTTATCTATTCTGATTCTGCTTATTGATTTAAATTCTTATCGATTCCCAGTTTAGATTCCAAAGTTGTAAAAAAGTGAAGTAAAACATTTTGACCTGTGTGATCATTTAACCTACTTATTGATAATTTATTTGCAAAAAAAAAATATATGTATGTGCAGTGTTTTGACAATAAAATAATGTTCAGATTTATATACTTCCTTGACCAGTTTTTAGCAGCAATTTACCAGTAGGCCTGAGTAGTAAGGTTTTTTATACATGGTAATAGCAGCCATTTTTGACGGATATATTAGCCTACCATTTGTATTGCCGTAGTTTAACTACAGATATTAAACTATAGTTACTATAATGAAACTATGCTAAATTTGTGGTTATTGTAGTTTTACTACACAAAGCATAATTATGGTTACTATAGTGAGAGAATAGTACATTTGTGGATACTGTGATTTTACCTCAAATACTTTTATAGTTAAACTAGTTACTATAGTAAAAACATGGTTAATTTAATGAGTTCACACATACACATGCGAGTTCACACAGAATAAAAACTATAAATTTTCTCTGTCATGTAGATCAATGTGTAGGTAATTTTTATGTACCGTATGCCGATCATTTATCTTCTATGTTTTTTGATCGTAGAGCTCGGCCTACGTAAGGCATCACATACAGTTGTCTATTTAAAATCAATGTGGTGAACACACAGATGATCACACCACACTATAAATATGTGCCTTTTATGCTTTTATTGTTTGCCTTTTTAGAGCACTTTTAGCTGAGCAGTAGTACAGACGTTTACATTAGTTTAGCGGGGAAGGTCCAGAGGTTGCCAGATTTGCGTAAAAAATCAGCCAAACATCCATTCAAAGCTACGTGGAAAACTGCAGGCTTAGAAATACTGTAAGACTTGGCAACACTGGAAGGTCCTGGTAGATCGCAGGCCGGATTTTCTACTTGGGGACCTTACAGAAAATTTACTGGAATATTTATTCAAATCAGTACTTTTAGCAAATGTCTTCTGTCCCTTTAAATAACTTTTTTATGTGAAATTCTGCAAGCGTTCAAGCTGAAATGCCTTTGTTGGTGCAGCGTAACTCATCCTGTCATTGACAGAAAGGAGACCGCCATGCAGAGAGATGCGTTTGAGGGCACACAGTCCACTTTTGTATAACGCTGCCAATCCATTCTCCCTAGTCATGCAGTAAATTGTCACTGGCCATTCGCTCGATGACAAAATAAAGTACCCAATCATGTGGGAGTGCCAGGAGACAGAGACGATTGTCACCCACCCTGAATTCAGGAGACCATGCTATGCTCAGTTATGCTGAATTGCTTGTATCGTCCCCCTACGGATGATGGCCATTCATTGAATTTGACAAATCGTTTGCTTGGGCAAAACCATATGTTGTCAAGCAGCGACCCCGGGAAACGCAGAGGGCAGTCACTGTCAGAGTGATTGATCGTGTGGAGTGATGGTGATTAAAGTCTACAAAGGCAAGCTGGAAACACTAAGCCCCCGGTTTTTACATGTTGTCTCCACCGCCAACCAAAAAATATGTAGAATGTTACTAAATATTTGATTTACAAAAATTAAAATCCTGTCATGGAACTTGCTTTCATGTGCTCCATTTTTTTTTTACTTTTTTTTTTAACAGTAACAGTCAATGAGGCCCAAAAGTTTCAGGCTTCAAAAAGGACATGCAAGTAGTATAAAAGTATTCTTAACAACTGGAAGCTTCTTCAAATTTTAGCTTTTTTTTCTTACAGAAGAAAGATAGTCATACCATGGATTGACATGAGGGTGAGTAATGGCGACATAATTTACATTTTTGGGTGAGCAATCCATTTAAGATTCTATCATTGAAAAACCCATATTGATTTTGGACACTTTGTCTAGAATTCTCTGCGTCAACCAGTATATGTCATAAAATGGCCAGTATTACATTACACATATCTTGTATGTGACATTGTCATATTCTGTGAAGTCAGAGACATCATTAGAGTTGAATGAAAAGCTTAGGCAATTTACTGGAGTCATTTGTCACATTAAAATGTGACAGTGTATTTGAACTCCTGCGGGACGCACTGTTCTCTGTTCACAATGACAGAGATGATTTATATGACACCAGATGGCTTTTCCTCTGTTTGAACTCTGATTAATCTCACCTTCCACCACTGCTGGAGAATAACATTCATCTCTTTTGTCTATAGCTTTGTAGAAAGAAATATCACACACTTATTGACATAGACAGTTAGCACGTTTACATGCTCGGCCTAGTAACTCGGCATTGTGCAAGTTCACATATGCCTTTTTTAATTAATTTTTTTAACGATTACAGACTTAAGACTTCAAGAAGGTTATAAATGTCTACACCAAAAACTGATTGGCACACCGAGAGTTTTGTCCATTACGCTTGGCATGCAAACATCTCTTTCTGGGTGCTGATGGATTTTTCAGTGTGTGCATATTGTGATGTAAACTGTAGAAATATCTGATTGTTTTAAATCTAAACTCTGTTTTGTATTGCATTGTCAGGTTTTTAGAATAACCCATTTTTGACAGTTGGCAGTGTATTGTTTTGCATGAAAGCTGTAGGAAATTTTTCCTTTTTTTTGGCCCATGGTGCCCGGTGTCAGAGGTGTGGTTAAAGTTGAACAAGATTTCCCGCCCAATAGGAATTCAGCAAAACTGAATTTTTAAATTAAAAAGCAT
>JADLZN010011025.1:0-48814 GCA_018155175.1 Sinocyclocheilus anophthalmus
GTGTGTGTGTGAGAGAGAGAGGAGAGAGTGTGTTGGTGTGTGTGTGTGTGTGGAGAGTTGCCAGGGTGTGCGGTGAGCTGAGAGAGGGGGTGTGTGGGGTGGGTGTGTGTGTGTGTGGAGTGAGTGAAGTGTTTGTGTGTGTGTTGTGTGAGATGAGTGAGTGTTTGTGTGTGTTGCGTGGAGGGAGAGAGAGAGAGTGGTGAGAGAGAGGGGGTGGTGTGTTGTGTGTGTGTGAGGAGAGCAGAGTACGGATTGGTTTCATAAAAACCAAAGTCAGAACATTAAGAGAGAATCGCGTGCATTCGTGAAAAGCCGGAATCGATTTTAGTTAAGCGAGGGCATGAGTAGACATGAATTTCTCTTGCCATCAGAATCTGATGCTCAGTGGTTTGAGCCAATAAAAACTATGAACGCCACACTCTCCTGCGGCTGTGATGGACGTAAAAACTAAACCGTTTTACATTTCAAGAGCTTTTAAAAATGAGAAACGCATCTACATGGAAAAAGAATAAACTTAAACAAATTTAAAAGTTGTAAATGAAACAAAGATTATTGGAGTACCTTTTAGAAGAAAAATACTATTTAAGTTTTTCTACTTAAAAATGTCATGTTTAATTCTTGCCATTTCTTTGTAATTATTATGAAATTTACTAGCAGCGCTGAGAAAAATAGGTGCTATGCCAAATTTCGTATTTGTTTATTGTGTTAATTTTTTATTAGGTTAATTATAAACTAAAGTGTGTTTTTTAAATACTGTTGCTTAACAAATAGTTTTTGTCAGAAGCGCTGCTAACGTTTGAATGGCTATCAATGGAGAAAGCTGCTTTTTGCCCCTCTAATTGTGTCGTTACAGCAGGAACTAACTAGATCATGCTAACTAGCTAAACTTGACTGATTAATCTGCAGATATTTCGCCATTTTGAGGCTAATAACTATAGTCATTTGGCTGATAAATTAAGTTTTTCCCTTGTTTCAGTTCTGACAGCTTTGCCAAAGGCTGATGCATGTTTTCTGTTTTTTATTATTAATTTTGAGTGAATTTTGTGTTAAGTTTTCATTCAATTCTAACAGCATCATCAGCCATTTAAAACCCATAGAGTTTGACCACTAGTTGAAGCTCTTGTGTTTAGCTTCTCATTTTATTTATTAAAATCATATGATATGGTCATTGTGTTATTTTCTTTTCATAAAAAAATTGACATGGGGAGAAGTGCATTTCCAAAAATGGGAAAGCGTTTATTTTGCAGATTGCTACAAATACAGTTTTACTTTTCTGCAGTATTTTGGAAATTATAAAAATGTTATACTGTCTAGAAAGCTATTCTTCTGTTTGTCTTATATTTTCATCATAAGTTACGAAGATTTTTTTGGCTAAAACAATGATTTATTAGCAGGTCGACTTCTAGGGGTCGACCGATTATCGGCGCTGATATTAAGCATTTTTATGGTTATCGGTATCGGTCAATTTCAAAACCGATTTGCTGATACAATTATTTAAAAAGCATTTAAAGAAAGTTTTTGTCAGAGCCCTTGTTATTCTTAATTTTGACATTAATTTTCATTTTTACACCAAACATATATATCAGTTCAAAATATCTGTTATCTGTCTACTTGATCTGTAATAATCGTATCGTCATCGGCCCTGAAAAACCCACAACAACACAAATATCTATATATTGATAATATACTATTATATATATAAATATACTATACACTAGCATGATAGGTAAAGTACAAACAGGGATCTCATTATAAAGATATTGTACGAATCATCTAAATTATATAATTTTATATAATGATATAATATTTATTTAAATTAGAGAAATTTCCTAAATGTCAATACATGATTAGTAGGTAGCGAGAAAAACAAAAAAAAAAACTATATTGTAGGAAATATGGCTGATAAGAGTCATTGTAATATCTCTCTTGATTTGTTTTTCTGGCCTGAAAACTTTTGAACTCGGTTACACAAGGTGTATTTACAGTTATGCAAGTCAATACTGTATATGTGAAAAGTTCCCGTGTGTCTGTTACTGTATCCTCACGTACAGTAGTGTGAAGTGCGTTGTGTGTGTGATGTGTGTGTGTGCGGGAAGCGCGCAGTGTGTGTGTGAGTGAGTGTGACGTGTGTGCGTGTGTGTGTGTGTGCAGCAGGGTTGCCTCTATATTTGGCTCTTTTGAGTCTCGCTCAGCTGGTCTCTTGCCGCAGTCCTGTTCCATTGATTCATTCACAAAAGCAGCCACACGTCAAACGCACAGAGAAAAATAATGAATGAGTGCTGCAGTGATCGCAGGTGCTTCAGCCGTCACAACGCACAGATATTCAGACCTCAGCAACTACAGATGAGATTCACTAACAAAATCAGTTCTGATTAATGATTATTTTAATACTTTTAAGGAAGTGAAAAAAAGCTTGATGGGATAACATTTGAAAATTAAGAAATTAATACGTATATCAGTATTACAGATACTGTAAATTTACTTTTTTTTTTCTTAAATAGGGTTGCAAAGGGGCAGAAAATCTCTGGTAAATTTCCAAAAACTTACCAAAATTCTCCAAAAGTTTCCAAAAAATCTGGAAAGTGTCTGTAATTTACTGGAAATTGTCCACCCCATTCTTAAATACCATTTATTTTATTTAAAAAAAGTTTTACCATACAATAATATTATTACTGTAGTAATATATTTCTTATTTTGCTTAATGTGCATTTTTATTGAATAATTAATCAAAAAAATTGTTGTTACTATAGTTTCTTTAGTTATGTTGATACTGATATTTTGAGATAAACAAACAAACACTGCAAAAAAAAGTTGTATTTTAAGTTGTAATCACAATTTTATGTTTAAAAAAACATTACTGTCCAGTGCTTATTGTTGTATCACTATTAATATTTTGAAATATTTTAAATGTTTTAATTTTCTGCCGTCTTTGTAGTTTAAGTTTTAGTTGTCATTTTTACAAATGTTTGTTTTTGATTTTTAAAACGTATTGTATGAGCCTGAAAAAAAGCCTGATGTATCAATTATGATACTCAACAGAGGTCCTTTTCAAAAAAAATGTTTTAGATGGTTAACATCAAAAATGATACATTTGAGCTTTAACAAATGCTGTCCTATGATCCAGCCTGACTCAGATCTTCTGACGTGTGCATTAATCATTTACACTCAGACATAATAATCACAAGACATATTGAATGGCTGAGTCTTGGCTTGATTTTGCAGTGACTGGTCCTGTGTGTCTCTCTCTGGTTCAGGTTTTGTCAGCAGGTGCTGCGTCTCGATGCAGATGCTCCGGGTGAAATGAATAAGGCACCTCAGCCTCTGTCAGGACCCCCCTCCAACCCGCTTCCCGCGCCCTCCCCGGGCCTGTCCCAGGTAACTCGCATCACGCTTTCATTCATATTCATTCATTTTCTTTACGCAAGTTGCTGTCTGAAATGTTCTCCCGCTGCATTTTGATTGACAGGATATAATCGGTTCTGATCACTGGCTGTTTTAAATACCGATTATCGGCGATATAGTGCATCCTCACTTCCAGAATAAATATTTCCTGGTAATTTACTCACCCCCATGTCGTCCGAGATGATCATGTCTGTCTGTCTTCAGTCGTAAGAAATTAAGGTTTTTTGAGGAAAACATTCCAGGATTTTTCTTTCATAGATCGGATTCAATGGGGATCAACGGGCTCGAAGGTTCAAAATCAGTTTCAGTGACGCTTCAAAGAGCTCTACACGATCAGTAGAATAAGGTCTTCTCTGAGAAACCATCGATATTTCTAAAAAAATAAATTTGTCGAGTTTTTATTTTTTAACCCATGCCGGTGGTCGTGCTAGAGGGACTTCACACATTACGTAATCATGTTGGAAAGGTCACTCGTGACGTAGGCGGAAGCACCGACCCTGTGTTTACAAAGCGAACGTGCAAAGAAAGTAAAACGCCCTTTACAAAAAAATTTAAAACAACGATGTTGGAGGAGAAAATGAGATGGAGTTACACCCTACTCTCTTTCTGAACCGGAGCACACAGACGAAGAGCTAACCGCGCGTGACCTTTCCAACGTGATTATGTAATGTGTGAAGTCCAGCTAGTGCAAGACCAGCATTTGATTAAAAACTATATAAATCTTTATTTTTTAATAAAATGAGTGATGGTTTCTCTAGATAAGACTCTTATTCCTCGGCTGGGATCGTGTAGAGCTCTTTGAAGCTGCACTGAAACTGCAATTTGAACCTTCCACCCGTTGATCCCCATTGAAGTCCATTATATGGAGGAAAATCCTGAAATGTTTTCCTCAAAAACCTTAATTTCTTTTATACTGAAGAAAGAAGGACATGAACATCTTGGAAGACATGGGGTGAGTAAATTCTTTTAAGGATGCACCGATATATCGGCCGATAATCGGTATTTAAAACAGCCAGTGATCAGAACCGATTATATCCTGTCAATCAAAATGCGGCGAGAAAACATTTCAGACAGCGACTTGCTGTGTCGTGTCAAATTCATGACTGTTCGAGTTAACGCTTAATTACTGTTAATTATATATGTATGTTTGGATAAATCTGTCTTGAAGACAAGTTTTTAAGAAAACTACCTCATGTGCAATTAAGTTGTATACAAATGTTTTTATTTGAGTGTGATTATTACATCTGAAAATAAATAGCATTGAATATAATACTTTTGTTGTTAATTTTAACCTCTAATATCATGTACCAGTGTATATTTACATCATTAGTTGGGAGAAATTGTCTATTTCTAATTAAGAAAACGAACTAGCGTATGGTATAATCAGATCATTCGGAATGAGCGGCTTATCGGCTGAGTCGTATCGTGCATCTCTAATTGTGATCTATTGGAAAAAAAGAATAAAAAAATACAAATTAAAAACTAAAATATATTTAAAAATTAAAAAGAAAGAAAAAGATATTAAATTAAACAATTTAAGAAACTAAATAATTAATTAAAAAAATGGAAAGAAAAAAAGTAAGATTATAAAATAAGACAAATAATTAAAAAAGAAAGAAATTATTTTAAATTAACGTTAAAAAAGACTGGGGAAAAGACATGATAATAAATATAATAAATAATTTAAAAAAGATAAAATAATAAATTATAATATTAAAAAGATTAAAATAATACAATTAAATAATTAACAATAAAAATAATATTTAAAATAATAAAAAAAGAAAGAAAAGATAATTAAATGAACAATTTAATATATTCACACCTGACGCCAGGCACAGACGCAAACTCCTCTACTAAAGGCCCCACCCGATACAAATAATTACAACTAACAATATTCAATTTAAATTAGTAAAAACGACACATGTAAAGTATGATAAACCAAATAATAATAATTAAAAAATATAAAATTAATCACACGTAAATAATAAAAGAGAATACCTTAAATAATAAAAAAACGAAAGACAAAGATAATTAAAGTAATTAAACAATTAAAAAAAGATTTTTTTAAATGGGAAAAAAGTCACCCGATCAGTTAACATAAATACAACTACCGAGCCCAACAAAATAACTGATTGTCAAATTCCCTAGTTAAAAAAAGACCCCACCCCTCCACAACTCCCCCCCCCCCCCCAGAACAAGTATGATATAAAGTCATATTTAATAACACCTCCCTTAAAAAGAAACAATTTAAATAATTTAAAACAAGAGAAAGAAAAAAGAAAGTAAGAAAGTATATAGTTTAGTTTCATGGCGCATTTACGAAGCTCCGTTGGGATTTCATGTAATGATGCATGGTGTGTCTCTGTAGCCCAAAGTTTTGTCCTGCGCCTCCCGCGGGTTGATGTTCGGCATCCTCCGCCGAGATGAACCCACGGCAACGAAGGGTACAAGCACCCAAAACACGAGTACGCCGCTGGGGTTTTCCTGGCCCCTCACTTCTCCAGGCCTTCAGGATTTTCCCCTAGCCAACAGCCACTTATGTCACATTTAAGAACTTCATAGGTCTAACCAAGGTCCCAAATGCAGAGATTCCAAAACTTTGTGAGCTAAAATATTAACTATTTCAATAATTTAGCACATTCAAATGATTACATGACATGCAGGCCAATCTTTTTTAGTGAGTGTTTTATTTTGAGCTCTTATTTTTTAAATTATTTGAAGTAACGATCTGTTGGGCAACCACACTATCATTTTAAAGGCTCTCACCCCTTCCCAGTCACTCTCCCCCCCCCCTCCGCCGCTCTTCACTGTTTCGTTGTCTTTGCTCTTACTCTATCTTACCTGTTGTTTCTTTCGTTCTCTGTTGTTTTCGTTTTAGTCTCAGTCCCTCACATGGTGTGTGGGCTGCTGCCTTGTAGCTGTGCGTTCGCCCTCGCACCCCCTCTCTGAGTTGCCCCCTCCGGGCGCCGAGAGTTTACATCACAGACACATCCCATAAACGTGTCAAACGACCGCACTATACTCCTGGGGTTTTTCGTAAGGTCCCCGGAGTTCGTAGATCAGTTCTTGGTAAGCCATATGTAGCGCCCCCCCACCCGAGTTACGTACCGCGGTAAAACTGGCTCTACACCCTCATCTTCTCTGTATAACGCATGAGTGCCGCTGTCTTGCTACACCCGGAGAGAGCCAATGAGGCGGCCCCCCTGCACCTCACACACGACACCGAATTAACTAAATCAATTCTCCTACCACCCTTTAATTTCACGAAACAAACAGCAAGACACAGGTCGAGATAAAGTACAAAGCATAGAAAAAATACATTTAAATAATAACAACACTAAAAGGTATCGATAATAAATAAACTGCAACGAACTCGACGAAAAAGCAGAAACTAATTACCTTAAAGAGAAAATGTAAACCTCAGCACCAATTAAAAAATTAAATGAGAAATTTAAGAATTATTTTAAAGAGGAAAATAATTGAAATAATGAACAAAAATAAAATAAATATTTAAATAATTTTACAAGAAAGAAAACAAAGAAATGTAATAAATAAAATAAAATAACTCCTTTAAAAAAATATGAAACAAACGAAAACGAGAAATAAAAAGTAAGATACGAAAATAACCTCAAATAATTAAAAAAGGAAAAAATAAATATTTCAAAAGAGAAAGCCAAAATAATGTTTTTGTCCGTGTAACTTACCGAAACTCCCAAGACGTCCTTTGAGTGAACTGAGTGTAACGAGTATGTATAGGGCTGTTGTGTCGTTCATCTCCCACCGATGAATGCCTGTGATTTATGCTGTGGTTTATACTAACTATTCGTGTGCTAAACCCACGTCTTCATACGCTCTTCGGCTCTGCGGCGTGTGTGTGTGGTGTGTGTGTGGTGTGTGAGTATGTGCTGTGTGTGTGTGTACTAAGTGACCGTATGTGTGATGGTCTGTGCTGTGCTGTGTGTGTGCTGTGTGTGCCCCAACAACCTGTTGACGAGGCACTGGAGAGGTGATGTGCTGTGTAGGATGTGCGTGTGAGTGTTTTTATGTCGTGTGTAGTACACTGGGTGTGCAACAGTGTGTTGTACTGTGTAGTAGGTGTGTGTCACAGCCCCCCGGTGCATGTATGTGTGTGGGTGTAGTGAGTTGTGTGTGTGGTGTGGGGGTGTGTTGTGTAGTGTGTGTGAGTTGTGTGCTGGGTGTGTGTAGTGGGGTGTGTGTGTAGTGTTGTGTGTGTGTGTGTGTTATGTGGTGAGTATTGTGTGCTGTGTGAGGTCGTGTGTGTGTGTGCTATGTGTTGAAGTTGTGTGTGTGTGAGTCGTGTGTGTGTGAGCGTGTGTGTGACGTCTGCATGTGTGTGAGTCTGCATGTGTGTGTATGTGTGTCTGTGTAGTGGTCAAACTCTAGAGCATGTGTGTGTGTGGAGAGAGTGTGTGTGTGTGGTGTGTGGTTGTGTGTGTGTGTGTGTGTGTGTGGGGGTGGTGTATGTGGATGTGTAGTGTGTATGTGTGTGTGTGTGGTATGTGTGTGGTGTGGCGGTGTGTGGTTGTGTGTGAGTGTGTGTGTGTGAGTCTGTGTGTGTGGTATGTGTTTGTGAGTCTGTGTGTGTGAGTCTGTGTCTGTGAGTGAGTCTGGTGGGTGTGTGGCTGTGTGTGAAGTCTTGTGTGAGTCTGCATGTGTGGGATGTGTGTCTGTGATGTGTGTCTTGTGTGTGTGAGAGAGGAGTGTGTATGGATGTGTGGTAGTGCTGTGTGTGTGATGATGGTGTGTGCTTGGGATTGCATGTTTGTAGTGTATGTGTATGTGGGTGTGGAGAGGGTGGTATGTGGTGTGTTTGTGTGTGTGTGAGTGAGAGTGTGTGGTGTGTGTGTGTGTGTAGTGCGTGTGTTGAGTGTGTAGTGTTGTGCGTGTGGAGAGAGTGTGTATGAGTGTGTGTGGTATGGGTTTGGGTGCTGTGTGTGTGAGAGAGAGGTGTATGGTATGTGTGTATGTTGTGGTGTGTGTGGTGTGTTGGTGCGTGGTGCATGGTCTGTGTATGGCGGTGTGTGAGAGAGTGGTGTATGGGTGTGTATGTGTGTCGGGCGTGGGGTGAGAAGAGAGTGTGTTGTTGTGTGTGGCTGTGCATGTGTTTGTATGTGATGTGCTTGTGTGTAGAGGTGTTGGATGAGTATTGTGTGTGTGTGTGGCGTGTGTGTGTGAGAGAGAGAGAGAGAGTGGTTGTGTGTGTGTGTGTGTGTGTGGTGTGTGAGGGAGCGGCGTGGTATGCGGTGTTGTGAGAGGGGTATGGTGGTGTGTGTGCGTGTGTGTGAGAGAGTGTGTATGAGTGTGTGTGTGTGTGTGTGTGTGTGCGTGTGTGTGAGAGAGTGTGGGATGAGTGGTGGTGTGTGTGTGTGGAGGAGTGTTGATGATCGTGTGTTGTGAGAGGAGTGTGTGTGAGTGTGGTGTGTGTGTGTGTGTGAGAAGAGTGTGTGTGTGTGAGAGAGAGAAATAGAGTGTGTGTGTGAGTGTGTGAGAGAGTGTGTGTGTGTGTTTGTGTGTGTGTTTGTGTGTTTGTGTGCGTGTGTGTGTGAGAGAGAGTGTGTTGGTGTGTGTGTGCGGCTTTTGTCGTGTGATGAGAGGGTGTGTATGAGTGTGTGTGTGTGTATGTGAGTGAGAGAGAGACAGCAGGTGTGTGTGTGTGTGTGTGTGTGGGTGTGTGTGTATTGTTTTCATGTGTATGGTGTATGTGCGTGTGTGTGTGTGTGAGAGAGTGTGTATGAGTGTGGGTTGTGTGTGGGTGTGGGTTGTGTTTGTGTGTGTGTGTGTGTGTTTGGTGCTGCTGAAGGGAGGATTCAGGTCACTGCAGGTAACGCTCACCAGCTTTTCTTCCACTTCCACAGAAATCTTTCTTTAAAGTCAGTGTGAAACCCATTTGACTTTCGTAAGATGATAAATATGATAAGTTAAACTGCATACTCAACAGTGTTATCCACGAGGATTTAAAAATGTGAGGTTTATACTGTATTGCAGTTGACGACAATATCTATATTCATAAATTAGCGATTGCATTTTCTGCTTAAAAAGTTGAGTGTCTGTGTTTTTCTCTGTTTTCAGGCGTACTATCCCAGTCGGCCACTTTACCTGCTAATCTGGGCGTTGTCCCATCAAGCTCCGCCCTAGGCCATCACCCCTCCCGCATGGAGCCCGCCCCCCCCATGTGTTCCAGACCGGCCCCCCAGATGATGAGATTCCCCAGCAAACCAATCAGCTCCCCAATTCAAAGGCGGCTTACTATCTATTGGCCCCAGGTTAAGCGCCGAAAGAAATATTGTATTGAACTAATCTTTTTTTTTCTGTCTTTTAAGGTTGCATACGAACTCCCACGGGGGCAGTTAGTGACGCTATTTGAAACGGGCCAAACTGTTTTACTTTAAAGTAGTTAACATAGTCAAAATAGTGTAATTATCCTCATGCTTACACAGTGTAGATAATTACAGTTAGTTATGTAAGGGAGAAAATATTAATATATAATAATAATAATAATAAATAACTAAATAAATCCTAAACTTTAACTAAATTATACAGAAAATAAATTCAAATAATCGTAATAAATCTTATTTACCAGGTATTACAAAACTGATAGTAAATCATGATACAAAAAACCCCTGAGTATTGCTGCTTTAGAGCTCTCCTTTCTTACGATGATTTTAGATCATCTTAACTGAAACACTTATAATACTTCGCTGGTCTGTGCCAATAATGTATACTAAAATAAAAATAAAATGTCTATTTATTGATCTGAAATCATCTTGCATTGCGGGGTCACGTTGCATCCATTTAGTGATTATTTTAAAATGTTATTTTAACAGCATCCAATTTATGGCTGGGATCAGAGGGATATGTTTCACCCGAAAGCACGTTTATTTTCGTCTGCTTACGTTTTTTTTATCCCTTTTCCTCAGATTTCTCTTTTCCCGTCGTTTTTGTATTGACTTTTATCATTTTGTAATTGTTATGCTAGCTAGTCTATATTTTCGTCTTTAGTCGTTTTCTCGTTTAGCATGTACGTGTCCTATTTCTTTTAGCATGTTAGTATAAAAATTAAACTGAATGACATCGAGTTCCTGGCAGCTAGCTACATCCCCTCAACCCCTTGTTCCGTTCCTTCCTTCTGTTTGACTCCCCTCTCATGATATTATTTCTGTCCGCAACGAAATGTTATTTTAGTTATTTGTTATTTGCTCATCACCTGCGCCGGCGTTCGGCCTACACTCACACCCACACCCCCTCCCACACACCATCACTCAACCACCCTCCCCGCCCCTCACCCCCCACCACCCCTACACCCCCCCCACACACCCCACACCCTCATCCCCCCCACCCACACACAACCCCTCACTCCACACCCTCACCTAACACTCACCCACCATCACATACACCCCCCACTCACTCACACCCTACATCACACCACCACTAATACCCCAAACACCCCACCCCAAACCACCTACTCCACCCACACACCTCAACTCCCCCCCACCCCACACACTCCCTCCCACCACTACCACTCATCCCAACACTCACACACACACACACACACCACACCACCACCCACATCACACACACACACTCACACACACACAAACACACACACACCCACTCACACACACTCTCTCTCTCTCTCTCTCACACACCCTCTCACACACACACTCACCCACACACACTCCCTCACACACACACCCCCCCACACCCACACACACTCCCCAACACACTCACATCACTCCCCACACACCACCACTCAACCACACTCCACACACACACACACAAACCATCACACCCTTCACACACATCACACACACCACACGCACGCACAACCCCCGCACACCACTCCCGCCACTCAATCCCGCACATACTCACGCCATCCCCCCCCCCCCTCACCCCATCACACCCCCACCCACCCACACCCCACTCCCCCCCCCCCCCCCTCCCCCCTACGACGCGCTAACCCCCTGGCCGGGATCGACAGGTGACCTTACGCGCGCTGGACCTTCGCACTCCAGACCCACCACACACACACCCACAACACCACACCTCACACACCACCACTCACAACACACCACTTCACACACCCCACCTCTCCCACCCACACACACACTCACTCACACACACACACCACACACTCAACACTCACTCACACTATCACACACACACACACACAAACACACACACTCACTCCACATCACTCAGCTCACACACTCCTCCTCACTCACACACACAACCTCTCACACAACACACACACTCTCTCACTCACACGCTCACACACGCACACTCAAACACACGCTCGCGCACACACCCACCCACCCACACCGCACTCATTCACACACACACACACACTCACTACACACACACACCACACTCACCCACACACACACACACACACTCACACCACACACACACACACACACTCACATCACACACACAACACTCCCACACACACACACACATCATCACACTCACTCACACTCACACACACACACACACAAACACACTCACTCCCACCTCACTCACTCACACACCACTCACTCATCAAACACACACATCCACAAACACACAATTCTCTCTCTCTCACCACACACAGCACACACACACACGCTCTCTCACACAGACACCTCACACACCACACACTCACTCACCAGCACACCACACACCTTCACACACACACACACTCTAACACACTCAAATTCTCTCTCTACACACTCACACACAGACACGACCACTCACACACACACACCCAACTATCACACACACACAGACACACTCACACACACTCACAAACTCACTCACACACACACTCTCACACACACACACACACTATCTCCACTCACACCTCCACACTCATACCAAACGCACACACTCTTTTTACCTCGCAATCACACACCACCATCACTCAGTGTATGATTCTGCTGACTACTACCCTTTCTAAACTCTGTTCCGGTTAAGCGACCATCTGTACGTTCCTAATTGGGCAATTCTAAAGAAGGGCGAGGATGTAAGGCAGTAGAGAAAAATGGCCCTGATATGGATGTAGCAGATGGTGCCTGTGTGGTTTTGATGACGTCAGCTCTCTCTCTCTCTCTCTCGCTCTGTCAGTACCGTCCCTCATACGTGACCCCTCAGCAGTATCAGGTGGCCGGTTCTCCTGGTTTCTATCCCGGCACAAGCCCGGCTGATTACGGTACGTATGGAGACAGGAAGCAGTAAATCCGTGTGTGTGTGTGTGTGTGTGAGAGAGTAGAAAGAGAGAGAGTGTGTGGTGGGTGTGGGGGTGGTTGGGGTGAGGGGTGAAGAGGAAGAGGAGAGAGAGTGGGGTGTTTGGGAGGTGGGTGTGTGTGTGTGTGGAGAGAGAGGAGAGAGAGAGAGAAGAGAGAGTGTGTGTGTGTGTGTGTGTGTGTGTGTGTGAGAGAGAGAGAGAGAAGGAGAGAGTGTGTGTGTTGTGAGAGAGAGAGTGTGGTGTGTGTGTGTGTGTGTGTGTGTGTGTGTGTGGGTGAGAGAGAGTGTGTGTGTGTGTGGGTGTGCGTGAGTGTGAGTGTGTGTGTATGTGTATGTGTGAGAGAGAGAGAGAGTGTGTGGGGGTGTGTGTGTGTGAGAGAGAGAGAAGTGAGTGTGTGTGTGTGAGAGCGTGGGTGTGGGTGTGTGTGTGGGGTGTGTGTGTGGTGTGTGTTTGTTTTTGTGTGTGTGTTTGTGTGTGTTTGTGCGTGTGTGTGTGCGTGTGTGTGTGCATGTGGTGAGTGTGAGTGTGACGTGTGCGTGCGTAGATTGTGAGAGTCATTTGTGTGATGTGCGTGTGAGTGTGGTGCGTGAGTGTGTGTGCTGTGAGAGAGTGTGAGGTGTGCGCGCAGCGCGTGTGGTGTGAGAGTGAGGGGTGTGGTGTGGTGTGTGTGTGTTGGAATGTCATTGGGTGCGCGGTGGTGTGTCCTCTATATGGTGTTGTGTAGGTGTTGTGGCGCGGCTGTGAGTGAGAGTGAAGTCTGGGTGTGCTCCCGTGGAGGTCACCCCCCCGCTGTCGCCTCGGTCCCCGTGGCTCGGGTGTGGTGTGGTGTGTGTGCATCTGTGAGGAGTTTGTGTGTGTGTCGCGCGGCGGTGTGTGTGTGTGAGAGTGGGGAGTAAGAGTGAGGGTGTCGTGCTGTGCCTGTGAGCGAGTGTGCCCCTGCGTTGTGTGGCGAGCCATGCGCGGCGTGACCGCTGAGGAGGGCAGTGAGGATTGAGTGAGTGACCGTGACCGTGAGGTGACGTGACGTGAGTGACTGTGTGGGTGTACTGTGTGTGCTATGAGCGTGTGTGTGGTTCCGATGGCGAAGGAGAGGGGGGTGCCAGCTCAGTGTGCGAGAGGCGTGAGCTCGGCGTGTACTGTGTGTGGTGTGACGTTGCTTATTCTTTTGTGCGTCGATGAGAGAGAGTGTGTGTGCGAGGATGTGTGCGAGAGTGTGTGTGAGTGCCCGTGTGGTGACCCGTGCGTGTCGTGGAGAGTCCCTGTGCCCACCTGTGGAGAGTGTGTGCGTGTGCGCGATGGCTCCAGCCGCCCCTTGTGAAGTCGTGCCTCTGGTGTGAATGGGGGTGTAGGTGTGATTTTGTGACGTCGTCCCGGGCCGAGAACTAGCGTGAGTGCAGAGTGCTGTGCTCACTATCCGCCACCCCCAACCCCTGCTGTTCCTTATCTGGACGTCTCGGGCAATCACGCCGATCCACTCTGGGGCCACCCCTCAACTGATTTATTTACTTGTCGCAGAGAAGAAATGAGAGGATTTTCCTCATAAAATTGGTGCTTTTGTTGTGATTTTAAACAGCTTGTGGGGGTGACTAGTGGTTGTCATGTATGACCCAGTAGTCCGGAAATGGTCATGGTTTATGGGTCACGACCGTTGAGCACACCGGGATATTGTTTTTACTAGCGAACCGCCTCCTACATTATGATATCATTATCAGTAGGCCAGGGTCCTTTAACTATGGAAGTTCTTACAAGGTACAGTCCGTTTAATTTATCAAGTTCTGACCCCAGGAGCGAAACCCAGGGTCAGTTGTTTGTTTTTTTTTTTGGTTTTATTATTTATGTCTTTAATTTTCTTTATTTGTAATTGTATTTTTTAACTTTAATTTCTTCTTTTCTTTGTTTCTTCCTCTATTTAATTGTATTTTTATGTAATTTCTTATTTGTTCTTTTTTTTACTTTTTTTATTTCTGTCATTATTTATTTTATTTAGAATAATTTATTTGTATTTTTTTGACTTTTTTTTTCTTCGTTAATTTTATTTTATTGATTTTTTATTTTCGCTTTCTTTTTTTTATTTTATTTATTTATTCACTTATATTTATTTTATTTTTATTTTATTGTTTTGTATTGACTTTTTTCTTTGTTTGTTTTTTTCTTCCTTCTGACTTTTTGTTACTTATAAACTAACCAAAATCTTTTAATGGTCACGTCACTTTGACTTTTTGTTTTGCGTCCACAAAAATAAAGTCTTGCACAGCTTTCTCGTACCGAAGAGTGTTCTAACGGTCTATCCCTCATATTCAACACTAGCTTCCATCACATCGGCCTACAATGTGACATCACCACCTTACCATTGTATCAACAACTTATATTTACTAATTGCAAACCTCCCGCCCAGTACAGACTTTTTGATTGTTTTGATACATCACCCCTGCATTTTTTTTAAGTAGTAATTTGATCGTAATGTTATACCAAATAATACCTACAACATCACAAGATCGAGTAACTGGCAGAAATCACCAAAAAAATTCTAGTTCACCGCAAAAGAAAACATGGTCAGTATTCTATCATTGTTTCTACATTGTAGGATTTATTGTCTGAATATTTTATTAATAATCAGTTTCTTTGCCACATCCCCAAATCCATTTTCGCTAACTCATACACACCAAGGGCAACAGTTTTTAAAGCTAGTGGGCGAGTAGTTTTATAATGCTGTTTTTATAGTTATATTATTTTCTTACCGTAATTTCAGATGTGATTGATGATTACTGATGGACAGCTGGTAGCTTTTGAGAGAGTCTGCCCGAGCATTTGTACGGTCTTTTGGTTCCGCTGGGCTTATACCCCACCAAGCCCAATGTTTCCAAGCCCTGTGCCAACCCCCCGGCGACTGTCATCTTACAACCCCGCCCACCCCCCCGCCGCAAACAGCCCGCCTGCCTCCCAACCGCCCAGCACCTTTTCGAGTACTTGCTCACCCCCGCCACGGGAACGCAAAGCAGGTACAGCATCCGTGGTGAGCCTCAGTGCTTTTGTGGCCTGGTGTGAGTGAATGACCGTTTTCTTACTAAATATATCTTTATCTACATGTAACATTGCTTTTGCCATCTTCACACGTTCCAGCACATTAAGCTGGTTTTGACTTTTTTTTCTCAGCGGTTGAGTCTGACATGAGAGTTCTGTGCCTATTGAGCCGTATGTCATCATACAGATTACCATTTGTTAATTATGCAGTTTAATTGCTCAAACTGCAACAAATCCAGCTTTTAAATGATGCCCCGCCCCCCCATGGGGGTTGCAAGTCATTTAAGAACGGATATGACAATGGGTTTGTATAAAATCGTTGTCGTTTCTGAAACCGTTGCCCACCAGATTTGTTCTGTTTTTTTAATTGCCTTCTTTGTATATTTTTAGTGTGATTTTCTTTCTTTCTTTCTTTTTCTTTCTTCCTTTCTTTTTCTTTTATTTATTTAGTTTTTCTTATATAGTACTTTTAGTACTTTCTTTCCTTTGATTTTGGTTTTTATTTTTTTTCTTGTCTATTTAATTTCTGTTGTTATTTCTTGTCTTTTGTTCTTTTTTATTTATTTTTTTCTTCTTTCTATGTATAAATTTTATTTTATTCTACATTTTTCTTTTTGTTGTATTTTTTCTGTATATTTATTTCTTATTTATATTCTCTTTTTTAATTTGTTTTTTGTTTGCTTTTTTATTTTTTTTATTTCTTTGTTCTTTATTTCTTGGCTGTATCTTGTTTTGATCTCGAGTGTGCGTCTTCTTTTATTCAATTCTTTTTTGTCTGATTTTTCTGGGTATAACTATTTATTGTTGATATTTTAGTTCATATTTCTATTCTTTTATTTACTTTGTTTGTTTTTTGTTTATTTTATTCTCTTTTCTTCTTTATTCTGTTATACTTTCCCTTTCTTTTATAATTTCTACATTTGCATATTATTTCTTTTTTTCTCCTATTAATTAAATTTATTCTTATGGACATTGTCCCTTTTTTACTTTTTGTATTTTATTAGGTGGTCGTAGTTTTTTTGCTCTAGACACAGTTGCCCTGAATTTCGTGCTTTAGGATACTTGTGCTCCATGGGTTTCTCACCACCTGTGGCGCATGTCTTGGATTGAATCGAGATCATTGTCCGGACGGTTTGGAGGATCTAGTGTTTTTGGTCTTGGGTTGTACAAATAGGAAACCTGCACAACACGAAATTCTGCACGCTACCCCGGTGAATATTTCTCGGTTTCTACAAACTCGTTTTGGAGTGCCCAGCATGCCCCACACCCCCAGATACACCTATCTCCACGTACAACGCTCTTACAGTACATCGTGTCCGCTAATACATCAGTGTAATGCCTTGACATAAACTCTATTGCTTTTTCTAAGCCTTTGTCGCACAACGTTTTACATTGTCGTGAGGAAACTGTGAATAAAAAATCGAATCACTGCACGATCGACGTCCACTCCATCAAGCTCTGAAATGACCAAAACCCCCCAGTAATAGAGAACTTAAGTGCATTTTCTATATATAAGCCAGAAGATTGAGTAGTTGAGACTGTAGAAAGCATCTGTGACCCGTTGTGAGCGTGGGTTTTGTGCTGTTACTCAGAGACTTTCTAGAGATAACACACCGGTGACAAGGCACCCTGCGGACACCGAAGATCCTTCGAGTTCATGTCAGCCTCTCGGGCCTCACTGAGGTTTCACTTCAGAGGAATAGAAACGGAGAGAGAGAGAAAACTGAAACCAGGGTTGGGTCCGCATAAGGCTCATTACCTAACTGCAATTTAACTCACTGGGCCATGACAATTAAGTAAGGTATTAAATCGACAGCTTTTCTACGGCATTAATTACAGTTGCCCCTGATTAGTAATCCGCATTAAATCTAGCAAGTAGCATTCTAGAATATAAAACATATAGTCGATTTAACATGACAAAAGCTAAAACTAATGTTTTAATCGAAACATTATTTATTAGTCATTTCGCAGACGCTTGCGACTAAACCCCGCCCCCCAGATGAGGACAATAGAAGCAGTCAGACCAATAAAAGAGCAATAATAGTGCTGTGACGAGTCTCGGTTATCCTAACGCAGTACACAGAGCAAGGGTTTATATAATAGTAGATAGAATAGAAAAAATAGGGAATAGAAAAAGAATAGGGAACGCTAGTGTTCATTTAGAGGGTCATTTAAAAAAACAAGTAGTAAGAATAGAAAAAGAATAGAGTGCTACTGTCAGATCTCTCTTTTTTATTTTCTTTATTTTAAAGAAGACAAGTAGTAAGAATAGAAATAGAATAGAGAGTGCAAGTGTTAGAGGGTTTTTTCTTTCATTTTTCTTTAAATAAAAATAAAACAAGTCAAAAGAACAGAAATAGAATAGAGAGTGCAAGTGTTAGAGGGTTTTTTATTTTTCTTTTTTAAATAAAACAAGTCAAAAGAATAGAAAATGCTAGTGTTAGAGGGTCATTTTTTATAATAAATAAAAAGAAAGCAAGTAATAAGAATAGAAATAGAACAGAAAATGTTAGTGTTAGATGGTCATTTTTACAATAAATATAAAGAAAACAAGTAGTAAAAATAGAAATAAAATAGAGTGCAAGTCTTAGGTCTTTTTTCTGTTTTTAATAAAAATAAAACAAGTAAAAAGAATAGAAATAGAATAGAAAATGCTAGTGTTAGAATGTCATTTTTATAATAAATAAAAATAAAAGTAGTTAGAATAGAAATAGAATAGAGTGCACGTGTTAGAAGGTCTTTTTTCTTTTTTTCTCTTTTTTAATAAAAATAAATCTTTTATGCGTAACTGACCCAACACTGACTGCAACCAGGATTATTACCTAATATTAAAACTATTAAAAACATTTTGTTTAGTTTAAATATAATCTGAAATAAAATCGAACTATTAGCTAATACTTCATCGAAACATATTAGAAGTATACAAAATTAGATTACAATTTTGATACAAAAATTAGAATGCCTCATTCAAACGTTCATTTACGATGATGACTTTGTTAACTTTGGAGTTAATAAAAACTAATGCTGATAAGAGAATTTGTTTTTATTTTATTTAGTTTTGTATTTTTTATTTTTTTTGCTAGTAATATAGTAGAAAAATTAGTAGCAAGTCTCTTCTGCTCACCAAAGCTGCATGTTTGATTTAAAAAAACAGTAAAAACAGTGAAATATTATTATAATCTAAAACAGTGGTTTCTATGTGAATCTCTGTTAAACTGTAATGTTATTTCTGTGATGCGCAGATTTATTTTCAGCATCATTACTCCAGTATAAAGAGTCACATGATCCTTCAGAAATCAGTATAATATGCTGATCTGCTGCTCAAGACACATTCATTATTATTATCAATGCTGAAAACAGTTTATATTTTCATGGAAACGGTGATGCATTGTATTTTTTGTCTTTACGGTTACTTTTATGCTTGATAAAAAGTCCCAAACTCTTAGTCAGTCTCTCTGTAGAGTCATCCGGTTCAGTTCTGTCGCTCCACGTGGCTCTTAGTCTCCACCCCGTCTCTCTCTCTCTCTCTCTCTGTTCAGTGTGGTGGGCGTTCCCACATTCCCCCCTGTTTTGGCCAACCCTTTTTTTCATTTCACAAGCCAAACTCTCTCTCTCCCTCTCTCTCTCTCTCTCGCTCTCTCTCTCAATCCCTCACACCTCCTCTCCTGTGAGAGGGAGTTTGAGGCCCACTTCGGCCCAGGCAGTGTGTGAATGTGCTGCCCACTTTAGTGTGTCTGAGTTAGGCTGAGTTTAAACTCCAGCCCCAGGATGAGCCGGGCCTAGCAGAACTCAACCTCTCCGTCCGAGGGGAGGAAGGTAGGCAATGTGCTGCCTCATGCGTGCGCGTGTGTGTGTGTGTGTGTGTTTGACTCGGAGAGCTGGTGAGTCGATGTATAATTCCTTGCGTAAAGTGCAGATAAGTCGGGCAAAGAGTCAGATTTGAGTTTGTGCAAGGAAAGTTTCCAGGCTGTTGTGCATTTGCTTCTTTATAAGGTGCTGCACTGCGTGCGTACGTGTGTGTGTGTGTGTGTGTGTGTCAGAGACATTCGTAGCATATTTAGTCTCTCACAGCACTGAGAAATGCTTCTTGGGTTAAATCACTCGCTGTTGTTGTTTTTCTGTTTATATCGTGACTTATTCGTGCTTTAGTCTTTTCATGTGCTGCATGTTAATGTCTCTCTCTCTCTCCTTCTCTCTCTCTCTCTCTTTCAGCCATGTTCTCATTCCTTCTGTTGCGTGTGTTGAATGTTTCTCTGTAGATCAGGATCAGAGACCCTAATCAGGGAGGTCGGGACATCACAGAAGAGATCATGTCAGGAGGTCGCAGCGGCTCCACACCCACGTCTCCACAGGTAATGAACACACACCTGAACACCTCAACACTCACGTCAGTCCAAATGGCTTGTTGTCATTTTTGCATAACAGAAAATTAATATTTAGTCATCATTTACTCACTCTCGCATCCGACCAAATGACTTACAATTTTCATTGTTGTGTAAACTAACAATAAACACTCTCATGTCAGTAGAATGACTTGTAAATAATTAATTTTTGCATAAACTAAAATGCAAGTTTAGTAGGGATGTAACGATTCACTCAACTCTCGAACTCACAACAAAATGAGAGGGGTTTTCCTTTTTTTTTTTTTTTGGGTTGTCTTGGATGAAGGCAATTTATAAATTAAATGTGTTCTTTTATTATTGCTTGGACAAAATGCTGCACATTTCTTTGTCAAATTGAAATATAACACTATAATAATTAATTAACACTATAATAATTTAGTAAATGTAAATAACAAAACTAAATTGAAATTTTAAAACAAGCCCCAAATCAAATAAATAATTAACACAAATAAAATAAATCTCTTTATATAAACAAAATAAAGCTTTGTCTGTGCTCTTAACATTTAAAATTAGAGGCAACCACTGCATTTTAATCACGATCCAAACAAAGATGCTGCATACCTGCAACATGAGCCGTTTTTAATCTAAATTAAATTGTATAATTCCGAAAAGCAAAAACAGAATGGTTTGACTTCAGTTTTGTGAAACTATACATAAAAAATATCTGCATGAAACCGAAACAGCAGACGAGCTGAATGAGACGCAGATGCACTCTCTGCCAGCAGGCGGCGCTTAAAGCGGTTCCTTGGTTTCCGCTGTAAACACAGCAGCACTGCACTTATGAACTTTAATATGCATTTTACAGAGGCAAGATGAAGAGAAGAAATACCATCTAAACTTTTCTAAAGACAGTAAGTTCCCCTCAGACATGCATTCATATAAACTAATTGAATCGTGATTTGTTTAGCATCTCAACCGATTTGAATCGTCACATTTTTTTTAATCGATTTACAACCGGCCTGCGGTTAATCGTTACATCCCTAAAGTTTAGTCATCATTTACTCGCTCTCATGTCGGTCCAAATGACTTATAGATAATTTCCATTTTTGCGTAAACTAAAAATGAATGTTTTATCATTTAATCTCATGTTGGTCCAAATGTCTTAATATTTTTGGGGGGGTTTTTTGTAAACTAAAAATTAACCTTTTGTCGTCATTTACTCTCATGTCGGTCCAAATTACTTAATAATTTCCATTTTTTGCTTAAACTAAAAATTTACATTTTGTCATAATTTACTCACTCTCATGTTATTTTAAATTTGTATTTTTTTTTTTGTGTGTGTAAACTAAAAATCTATTTTTTATCATAATTTACTCACTCTCATGTCACCAAGTGACTTATAAATAATTTTACATTTTTATTTTTGCGTAAAAAAATACACACGCAGCCCAACGGTGACAACGCCACACCTGCAGTTGCCATGACAACCAGATCGGAGTTTCCTATACCTCCGGGCGAAAGCCCGCTACCTGATGCTCCGCCGACTCCGCCCCCTACCAGTCTGATAAGTGATACAGTAGATGCTCCGCCCCCAATGCCTGCAGACGACGCCCACGCGACGCCCACTGTGGTGGAACCGCCCACCTCTAATGGTGCAGAAGCCACACCCACTAAAAGCAAAGAGGAGGGGCCTGTGACTGTAACACTTTCTGTCCCTGCCCCCAAGGCAGAGCCTGCACTGGAATCACCAATAGCGCAGCCCGAAGAGCTCCAGCTATTCAACGGAGTCCCGGTTAGCTCCGCCCACAGAGACATCAGTCCTATCGCCGAGCCGGACATCACGAAAGAAGCTCCGCCGGTTACTGACGATATCTTTGATAGGACTGTCAAAGAAATCCCCCCTCAGGTTGTCAAGGAGACTCCTGTTGCGATTGTTAAGGAAGTGCCAGCTCCTATTGTCAAGGAGCCTATTCCTACTGTTGTCAAGGAGACCCCTGCTCTTGTCGTCAAGGAGACAGTCGCTCCTGTCATCAAGGAGACGGTCGCTCCTGTCGTCAAGGATACGGTCGCTCCTGTTGTAAAGGAGACCCCTGTTCCTGTCGTCAAGGAGACGGTCGCTCCTGTTGTCAAGGAGACCCCTGCTCTTGTCGTCAAGGAGACGGTCGCTCCTGTTGTAAAGGAGACCCCTGCTCTTGTCGTCAAGGAGACGGTCACTCCTGTTGTCAAGGAGACCCCTGCTCTTGTCGTCAAGGAGACGGTCGCTCCTGTTGTCAAGGAGACCCCTGCTCTTGTCGTCAAGGAGACGGTCGCTCCTGTTGTAAAGGAGACCCCTGCTCTTGTCGTCAAGGAGACAGTCGCTCCTGTTGTCAAGGAGACCCCTGCTCTTGTCGTCAAGGAGACGGTCGCTCCTGTTGTAAAGGAGACCCCTGCTCCTGCCTTAAAGGCGACTGTCCCTGTGGTTGCCAAGGAAACGCCTACACCGGTTGATGTAGAAGCCCTTCCGCAGGTCACCCAGGAGACTGTTATCAAGGAAACACCTGTTGTCACGGAGATCCCTGTCGAAATGCCACCTGTCGTCAGGGAAACACCTTCACTCGCTGCCAAGGAAACCCCCGAACCACTTTTCAAAGGAGCCACTGGCCCTTCAGAGGTAGTTTCTGAAGCCACACCCCCTCCGACAGAAGAACGAGAGGACACGCCCACTACACAGACCACTCCCTCTGAGAGTACTATGCAAGGTATGATTATTTGTGCTTTGGAAATAGTGTGCTAGTATGTGAATCCAGATGTTCTAAAATGTAAAAGAGCAGTGCCAGTGTTTAATTTACAATTATAATATTTATTAATATTTTGAATAAGCTTTTATTTTCATATTTTCTGTTGTCCTTCCTTTTTTTTAGTTGATTTCTTTTTTCTTTTCTTTTTTTTAGTTTAAATTGTAGTAATTTTACGTGCTTAAGCTTTTATTTATTGAGATTTATTTTTATTCCAGTTTTAGTTTTCATCGACTTTAGTATTTCAACTTTAAATTTTGAACTGAAATGTGTTTTTTTGTCTATATGTTTTCATCTAATATTTACATTTTATTTCAGATTTCTGTAGTTTTAGTTTGTTAAAAACAACAGCACTACATATTTGAATTGTTGCCACAAGGGGAGCTATAGTGTGCTTTTCGTAAACTAAAATGAATGTTTGAATGTAATATAGATGGTGCAATTTTAGCATTATTATGTATGATTATAGTATTTATCATATTCGAATTAACTTTATTTTTTATATTTTCATTTTTTTTTTTACTATGATTTCTTTTTTTTTTTTTTTTTTAATTGTAGTAATTTTGTTTAAGCATTTAAGCTTTTCTTTATAGCTTTATTTGTATTTCAGTTTTAGTTTTATTAATTTTAGAACTTAAACTTATTTTTAAATTATTTTAGTATATTGTTGAATATCATAGTACCGGGTGCAATTTAGTATTATTTATGTGCGATATAGTATGATTAATATACCTTATTAGTTAGTAATATTTTGAGTTTTTTTCTCTCTTTTTTTTTTGCTCAGTTTTTATTTTAAGTTTAGTTTTAGTGATTTCATTATAAGGTTTTTTAAAATATTTAGCTTTATTTTTTGTGTCAGTTTAGTAATGTTAGTACTTCACTTAAAATGTTTCATTTCAAATTTTTGTCCAAGTTGAAGTTTTTCATCTAATATTTATATTTAATTATATTTCAGCTTTATTTCAATTTCAGCCTTTTTAATCAGTTGACAAGACAACGCAACAAGTGTTCAAGTGTTGCCACAAGGGGAGCTATAGCACACATTAACATAAACAGTTTTTATTTCAGGCAGTCGTACAGAGCAACAGTTCGAAGAGAATCCTTGAGCAAGTTTATATCTAGCTACCTGAATAATAACATCTGGTTTAATAACATTTGAAGGAAACTCTAGCGCCCCCTTGAGTTTGGAGGTTTGATACCATCACAGTAACGCATGTTAAGTAAGATTTCACACACACTCTCTGATTAAGCATTTTCTTTGCGACCAATAAAAAAAACTATGTGGCATGAATGTAATCCGGACGCACTTCGTCCATCAGATGCGCACTTCAGAATCTCGCTGGAAATAGAGGGTCATTCGAGGACTTGTTGCATGCTATTTTATGAATGCATTATTTTATTTCGCCTACTATGTAGTAAGGAAGTACACAGCCTAGATGGTAAACCAACAGTTAGTGTTTGCATAATTGCATGAGTCTGTTTCTAGCCTGAAGCTCCTTCCACCGCTGGAGTTTGTGTTTTATAGCATAGTTAGTGAACGCCGTTGTGTTTGATTTCATAGTGCATTTATCTTCATACTCAGTCTGTGTTTGTGTGTTTGCAGTGGTTTCTGTGCCAAAGAAGAAGAGAAAAATTAAAGACCTGAACAAGAAGGAGGCAGGAGATCTGCTTGATGCCTTTAAAGAGGTCCGTGAACGGTTTGAGGCCAGAAACGGTTTCTTTGTATTCAATAAGAGCAAAGTAGTTCAAGGCCTGTTCATTTACATTTTATGCATTGCTGTGAGCCATGTGAATCCAAGACGAAACCATTTTTGAAACTTTGATGGGCTTTAATGTAAATAAAACAGATTTCGCTTGCAATGCAATGCAATGCTCTGGTTCAAGCCATCAGTGAAATGTTATGGATTTGATTTCTTCGAGTATGGGTCGATTCGGTGTGATTATAGTATGATTAAGATGGAAGTGAGCTGTTGTCTTGTTTTAAAGCCCACACCACCTGAGCCAGAGGCCACACCCCCAGTGAAGGCGGAGCCAGAGAGTGCCCCGCCCCCTGCTGAAGAACTGGAGGAGACTTGGGAAGAGAAAGAAGATAAACTTGATGCTGAAAACATCAAACCAGAGAGTCACACCCTGAGTTCACCCACCGAACAGAAATACCAGTATAAAGAAGGTAAATCAGCATCTGATGCACTTCAAAGGTGCTGTGCTGTAATACTAGCACTTACCAATTCTATTCTATTCGTTTTTATTTAATAACGCAATAAAAAACACCTTGCTGTGTGCACTGTGCTCGACTAACTGAGACTTGTATTCTGTTGCTCTCTTGTTGATCTGAATGCTTCTATCGTCCTCATTTGTGAGTCGTTTTGGATAAAAGCGTCTGCTAAATGATTAAATGTAAGTGTGCTCATATAACATAATTATTTAGATCACTGATTATGGTTGATAATTAGTGACAAATATATTTTTCTGATAAAAATTTGATTTTTTGTTTTTTTTAAAGGCCACATTTTTTGATGATTTTATATGTCAGTAATTTTTATTTATTTATTTATTTCCATCACTAAATAAAAAAATAAGACAATAAAAACAGCTTTATATTTTTTATATATACACATTCTTATTATTCAGGGATATTGTAGTTCACAAAAACTAAAACCATAAAAAACTTTTTCGTTACTTTAAATAAAATAAAATATAAAAAAAACTAACATTTTTAATTTAATTTAACTTGAAAACTTGAAACAAAAACTGAAATAAAAATTAATTAAAACTATTAGAAATGTTTTTTTTAAAAACTAATAAAAATGAGAGAGAAAAACTAAATTATTTAAAAAAATTAATAAAACAAAATTAAAATAAATCAAAATTTAATCAAGAACATAATAGTATCTCGCTGATGCTTAAAATAACACTGATTCATGTCCAAAACACATACGTACATGTACATATTGTTAAACATGTACACATATTTGTGTTTATGCTTAATTTACAATAATTACAAAACATATTAATTAAAAAATAATGTCATAATAGTTTTAGAGGTGACTCTTCATTTATCCTGGTAGGAAATAAACGTCCAAAAAAATCCAAAATCTGTATCTTAGGAACGGCAAACTGTCTGCGTTTTAAACTGCATTAAATGCATGGCCGAATCAAAGCAGAATCGCTAATAAAAATGTCCTTGTTTCCCGCAGAACAATGGAAACCCCTGAACCCCGAGGAGAAGAAGAAATACGACCGGGAGTTTCTGCTCGGCTTCCGGTTCATCAACGCCAGCATGCACAAACCTGAGGGTCTGCCGCAGATCTCAGACGTGGTGCTGGATAAGGTAGCTGAAGCTCTCTCACACACACACACACACACACACACACACACACACACACACGACACACGACACTCTCACACACACACACACACACACACACCCAACACATAGAACACACATACTAACACACCAGACAAACCGACACACACGTCACACACACACAGACAGACAAACACCACACACACATAGACAACATACGCACACACACAGACACACAGACACACACTCTCACACACACACACACACACACACACACACAACATAGACAAGCACTACTCACACCACACACACCCACACACACACTCACACACACACACAAACACACACACATACTCACACAGACACACACACACATAGACACACATACTCACACACACATAGACACACACACACACATTTTATATACTTTATTTGATTCCACATTACAAGTCAAATTTCATTAGGAATCAAATTTTTTGAATGATCCAACAGATTAAAGCAAATCCGCACATTGTTATGGATTATACAGTTCTATGGGTACAGGAAACATCGCCTTTTCCAAATAAACATGCTTCCTATAAATGCTGAGATTGAACAGTACTTTGCCAACTGTTTAGCCCTTATTTTAGATAGCCCCCCAATGCAAAGCCCACGGATCACCAGCCTGTGTACATGACCTAGACTACCAAACACCAGCACAATAAGCTGGCATCTGTACCCAAGGTTCTCAATGGGAAATATCAATGACTGATATTTTAAAGTCTTAGAGCAGTAAGAGTCCTCCATAAACAAGTCAAATGAACATGAGACCTCAAATAGTGTAACTGTTTTGCCATTCTGAGAGATGTTAACGATATCTGGTGTATTAGCAATTCCTAGAAAAGTGTTTGCAGGTGAGTCGAACCATTCAGACTGTACAGTAGTGTGTTTAAAGATCTGCTCATCAGCCAAGCAGGGAATCTGAGCAGCAATAAGGTCCACAAGTCTGTCATGTCTGGCTGTATATAATCCTTTAAATGATGAACAACTGTTCATGATGTGGGCTACTGACTCCAGGTGTTGAGGAGGGTCATGCAGCAGGCAGAGGGGTGAATGGGTGGAGGGGAACCACAGTGATAGGTTGTATTTTGTAGAAAGAACCTGTAGACGTGCTTTTACACAGAAAGTGAGGATCTCCTCACTGATGGTGGCATTGCTGTAACACACACACATACTCACACACACACTCTCACACACTCTCAGTCACACACACACAAACACACACTCAGGTTTGTTTTTATGGGGACTCTCCATAGGTGTAATTGTTTTTATACTGTACAAACCGTATTTCTATTGCCCTACACCAACCCTACCCCTAAACTTACCCCTCACAGGAGACTTTGTGCTATTTAACCCCCAGGGATTTTTTTTTTTCAATACACTCCAATCTGTGTGATTTATAAGCGTTTTGAAAGGTGGGGACATGGGGTAAAAAAAGTGAAGGACAGTGGCAAACCAAGTATGGTGACCCATAATTGGAACAACTCAGTGCTCTGCATAACCCATTCAAAGTGAACACACACAGCAGGAGTGACACACACACACCCTAAGTGAACACACACACGGAGCAGTGGACAGCCATTTTTGCTGCGGCGCCCGGGGCGCAGTTGGGGGTTCGGTGCCTTGCTCAAAAGGGCACCTCAGTCGTGGTATTGAAAGTGGGAGAGAGCACTGTATATTCACTCCCCCCACCTACAATCTCTGCTGGTACGAGACTCGAACCCACAACATTTTGGGTTACGAGTCCGACTCTCTACCAAATAGGCCACGACTAGTGGTTAGAGATTAATGTCCTGAAAAGTCACCTTCTCCTTGTAATGCCTGTCATACCTTTGTCATTATACAAATTTATGTCCTCATTTGTCACAAAAACGCACACACACACACACACACACACACACACACTCTCTCTCTCACCTACACACACACACCCACACACACACACACACACTCACACGCATGCACACACACACACACACATTCACTTACACACACACACACACACTCTCACACATACACAGAGAGACACTTACACAACAAACACACACACACACACACTATCACACACACACACACACATACATACACACACACCTGATGTGTTGACATGGCTTTCTCTCTCTGCAGGCCAATAAAGCTCCTCTGCGGCAGCTGGATCTGAGTCGTTTGCCCGGAATGAACTGTGGTCCGGATTTCACTCCTTCGTTTGCTAATCTCGGCCGTCCGTCAGCCGGCGGGCGTGGCCCGGTCAGTTACCATGGCAACCTCACCTGAATGCATGCTTTTATGTTTATATTTCATAAATATATTTTACTAGAAGTTTTTAATGTAAATAGACAACATTTTTATTCAGAGATATGTATTTAAAAAAGTATCACCTTTTTTTTTGTCATGTGTTGTCTTTCAAGTCTTATATTGCTTTTGGTGAATTTTGTTAATTTTAGACTTTTGCTAGTCACTTTGTTCTCGCATGAAGATAGCCATGCTGCTGACATGGCATGAAAAAAATTTATTAAATACTTAATTGAATTTATGTAGTAAAGTAAATAACTAGGTTAATGGTTTTTTTTTGTTTTTAAGAATATTCTTGCTGTTGCCATGGCGTTAAAATATATATTAAGTAAGAATATAAAATAAATTTGTTGTATTTAAGATTAACATTTAAAAAATAATAAATAAATAACATAAATGATACGATATTATTTTAATTAATGTATTATATGTTTAAGATAAGCCTGGGTGCGCCATGGTACGAAAAAGTGTATAAATGAAAAATAAAAATAAATACATTTAAAAATAATTCATAGGTTTTTCGCAGTAGCCTTGCTGCTGACGTGTCATTAAAAATATGTAAATAATTAATAAAATGAATAGATTATTTATAATTATTATTTCAAATACAATAAATGATAATAACCTTTTAATTATTAATTAAATTTTTAACGATAGCCTTGATATAATTAAATAAATAAAGAAAAATGCTATGAATAATTAATTTTAAATAAATTAGTTATACATTTTTTATATAATACATTAAAAATAATTTAATTAAGTATCATTTTTTACCGATGGACTTGAGGTAAATGATACAATTCTAAATATATATATTATATGTATATTGTATATGTAAGTATAATGCAGATCTTTCTCTCTCGCTAGCCGTCTGGTCTGAGTGGTCCTCGTCGTTCAGGTCAGGGTCAGCGCGGGAAAGAGCCGCGGAAGATCATCGCTAGTGTTTCCCTCACTGAAGACGTGCAGCTGAATAAAGCAGAGAAGGCCTGGAAACCGATGGGGAAGCGCAGCGGCCGCGCCGACGAGGACGAGCCCGAGTTCCTGAAGACGCAGGAGCTGTTCAAACGCGTGCGCAGCGTGCTGAACAAACTGACGCCGCAGATGTTCCAGCCGCTGATGAAGCAGGTGACAGAGCTCACCATCGACACTGAGGAGCGTCTGAAGGGAGTCATCGACCTCATCTTCGAGAAGGCCATCTCTGAGCCCAACTTCTCCGTCGCCTACGCCAACATGTGCCGCTGCCTCATGGGGGTGAGTGTGAGCCGAACGCTGTGATCGCAAAAGCAGCTCCTGCAGCGTCTAGTCTGTGTTTTATCATCTGTCTCTCATCGCAGCTGAAAGTTCCCACCACGGATAAACCCGGAGTGACGGTGAATTTCAGGAAGCTGCTGCTGAATCGTTGTCAGAAAGAGTTTGAGAAGGACAAAGATGATGATGAAACGTTTGAGAAGAAACAGAAGGAGCTGGATGCCGCCACAGTGGTAAACACACACTCACACGCACACACACACTCTCACACACTCTCACACATACACACACACCACACCACACACACACACACTCTCACACAAATACACACACACACACACACACACACACACTCCACACCAACACACACAACACACAAACACACACTCACACATACACACACACACATACACAAACACAAACACAAACACACACACCACACAAACACACACACACACAACACTACATACACATAAACACACACACACTCACACATTACACACACACACACACACAAAACAAACCACACTCACACACACACACACAACTCACTCACACTAACTCACTTCACACACAGATACTTCACACACACCACACACACACTACACATACACACAACACTCACACACACCACACACACAACACATACCCACACAACACACACACACACTATACAAACACACACACACACGCAAACGCACACTCACACATACACACCACCACATACACACACACCCACACATACCACACAAACACACCACAAACACTAATACACATACACACACACACACACAAAAAAAACACACACACACACACACAAACACCACACTCACACTCACACACACAACACTCACACAACACACACACAACACACACACAACACAACACACACACACACACACATACACTCACACACTCTCTCTCTTTCTCTCTCACTCACTCACTCACTCACAAACATACACATACACACACACACTCCCACACACTCAAACACACACTCACACATACACACAACGTCACACACTCACCTCACTCACACTCACTCACTCACACACTCACACACACAAACACACAAACACACACACACATACACATACACATCAACACTCTCACACTCAAAACACACCCTCACACACACACATCACACACACACATCACACACACATCACTCATCACTCATCATCATCATCACACACACACATCACACACACACACTCACACACACCACACACACATACACACACTCACACACACTCAAACACACACTCACACACAACACACACACAAACACACACACACCCACACTCACACACACCAAACACACACTCACATACACACACTCACACACACCACAACACCTACACATACACACACACACTCAACACCACTCAAAAAACACGCAACATACACACACACACTCACACATCACAACACCCCACAAAATACACACACACACCAAAATACACACACACACCAAAATACCAAAATACACACACACACACACACACAACACACATAAACACACACACACACACACTCCCACACAAACACACACTCACACATACACACACACACACACACACTCCACAAACAAACACAACCATACACATACTTCAGTGCTCTGGCATGACGCTTTAAGCTTGACGTCGACTAGTCGCTGGTCCTATAGACCATTTATAGGTTTGTAAACATTCAGGATGCACGCGCATCATGGTTGCAGAAAACCCGGGAGAGATGGCCTTTACGGCTAGAGAATTTCACGGATACGGTACAAAATAGTTAGGTTTAAAAAGATTATAAATTATATTGATTAGATGTCATTTTCAAAATGTTCTACACATATTACAAGAGCTTGTCACCCAGCGATAAGCACTGTTATTCAACGAAATTGACGTTAGAGAGTGGGATAGTCTTACAGATCCGAAACAGGGGTGATGTTTTTATGTGGGCGGAGCATATATGGAGGCAGAAAATGACGGTGTAGTCTATGGAGCCATGGAATAAAAGGAGTAAATTTGATTTTATATTTCAAAATTCTGACTTTATTCTCACAATTCCGAGATTATATCTCACAATTCTAACAAGGAAAAACAACTCGTCATTCTCTCTTTTCCCCTCGGCTCCTCTGGCTTTTCCCCCTCAGATTTGACAAACTCACTATTTTTGAGTTAAGTCGAGTTATAAAGTCCGAATTAGAAGATATAAACTTGCATTTGCGAGAAAAAATAAAATAAATGTTATGTAAAAATGTTAATAGTAAGGTTTAATAATATTTGATGCTGTAACTGTAGGGCTAATACAATACGTCCCCTATGAACAGCATATGTGAATATTATGCAGACCTATTGTTTAAATCGAATTTATGCTTTAAAAGTAGAGTAATCATAACAGTTTTCATCCATAGTCTGTCAGTTTAAACGTCTGCGTTTAGCTTCAAATGGCGTCTTTGACGACAGTATTCTATAAAAATTATTTGCATTCCGATCTTGACATCAAAAGGCACAAAAATATTTTTTTTCTTTTATTCCATGGATTTTACCCATTTACCTCCACTTGTTCCCAGCGTTTCTCTTCAACCACTATGCGCGCGTAACTGCAAGTGATGTAACTGTGACGTCTACTCTGAATTGGTCTATACAGGGCGCAACAGGATAAGAAATCTTTGAAGGACTTACACATTTACGCTCTGTTTCCAAACAGTTAAAATGACAAATAAATTCATACTCTGAAAGCGCTCCACAAGACATGCGTGATTATACCATCTGGATGCTTGAAATTGAACGGGAGAATGCATGTTTTAAACATCTTATTGTACAGGTAAGTTAATCGCCAATCTAATCTAATGCACTGCTGCACTGTAAAAGCACACACATTACAGACAGTAGCTCGTACATCACGCGCACAGAATTCATTCAGAGCGGAAATGTATTGTCAACACTGTTCTGTGATTTTTCAATAAAATAGCTTAGAAACTTAAAAGTTCAAGCATTTATTTCTTAATAACGAAATCCCACAGCTTCACTACTAATAGAGAGACGCTGCCAGGTAGAATTAAATCACACACGCAATCGCTCACACTAATGCATTCATATTAATGTAATATTTACTGTGCTACTTTATCTGTATCTAATTTAGAATGAGCAGAAATCTGTGAGAAACATAACGACACAAAGACAAAAGAACTGATAAAAAAGCTGTTATATGAGCAACAGCCGTGTGGGCAGCGCTGTGCACAAGGTGTTTGTCACAGCTCCAGACTTGTTTGTTCATTAATGACGTCATCAGCGGCTTGTCGACTTCGACTCGACTTTCATCACATTAAAGTCGACTTCAAAAAATCAGAAGTCGTTCAACCACTAACAACACACACACACATTACACACACACCCCTGAGCAGACTGCTATATAGGGGTTGTGGGTTTAGGGCAGTCTTTAAATTTTTATTTTAAAATGTGATTTTTTAAATATATTATATATTTTTTTTTTTTATTTACAGGTTTGCTGTGCTTGTGTTGGGCTGCAACAATTAGGCAACTATTGTTATTAGATATCAATATATCTAATAATTACTTACTAATACAAGAGATATTACTAATGTAAGATTCACTGCGATGTAAAAAAAAAAGAAGAAGAATTTAAGAAAAAAATGAAGTATTATTATTTGTAGTATTTTATTTTATTCTATATTTAGTCAGATATTTTTTAAAAAAAACAGGGTTTTCTTGTGTCTCATTTTATTTCTGTGTGTATGTATGTATGTATATATATATATATATAAAAACCATTATTATTATTAATAAAAAATATAAAACAAAATAAGGACTATTACTTTTGGCCAAAATGTCCCTGTAAAATAAAATTTATTTGATTGTAAATATATACAATTATTATTGTTGTTATTATAATAAAAAATAGAACTTATTATTGTTGTTTTATTTAAAAAACTAAATAAATACTACTGTTGTTATAGTATCGTAATAATAAAAAAATCAAAATGCGAAAAATATTTGTTTTTACGGAATGTACTGATTTTGTTTTAGTGTTTTTTTTTTTATTTTTCCTTTTTTATTAGAAATAAATCAGTTATAACTATGTTATTTTGCTAATAAAAGTATATGAAACAGAAATATTAATATTATAATATTTCATTGGAAAAAAAAAAAAAAAAATCAAGAATTTAAGGGATTTTTTTTTACAGTAAACTGTAAAATTACTATACTAATGTTTATGGCTGGCTTAATGTCTTAATTTTTTTCAAACGTTAAATCGTTGGGGAAAAACACTTCATTCTAGCACATGCAGTGTTTTTATTTAAGTAATACATACAGCAACGTCAAATAGCATGACATACGGTCACGTTTGATTGCTGTTTTAAACGTGTTATGATTCATATCAAGAAGACAGTATGTGAATATGTATATACTTATATATTTACATAGTACAGAGGCTTTTATGACGTCACTTCCTGTCTCTGCCCCTTCAGGAAGAGGAGAAGCAGAGGTTGAAGGAGGACCTTGAGGACGCCAAAGACAAAGCCCGGCGACGGTCGCTAGGCAACATCAAGTTCATCGGCGAGCTGTTCAAGCTGAAGATGCTGACGGAGACCATCATGCACGACTGCATCGTGAAGCTGCTGAAGAACCACGACTTGGAGAGTCTGGAGTGTCTCTGCCGCCTGCTCTCCACCATCGGGAAAGACCTGGACTTCGAGAAGGCCAAGGTGACACTCGTGCATTACACAACATCTCATGCAGCAACCATAGCAGGAGTGTGCTATATTATTGTGCTTCTGTGCAAATATTTATCTAAGAGTGTGTGTGATGTTTTGTTTGTGTTTGTGGGGGGGGGGGGGGGGGGGGGGGTGGGGGGGTGGGGGGGGGGGGGGGGGGGGGGGGGGGGGGGGGGGGGTGAGTGTGTGTGTGAGTGTGTGAGTTTGAGTGTGTGTGAGTTTGAGTGTGCATGAGTGTGTGAGTTTCAGTGAGTGTGTGTGTGTGTGTGTGATAGTGTGTGTGAGTGTGGGGTGTGAGAGTGCGAGTGAGTGAGAAGTGGAGAGTGAGTGAGAGTGAGTGAAGTGAGTGTTAAGTGAGTGTGAGTTGATGGAAGGTGAGTGTGATGATAAGTGTGAGTGTAGTTTGCGGTAGTGTGCGTGTTGTGAGAAGTGTGAAGTGGAGTGTGCGTGTGAGTGTGAGTGGAGTGTGGTGTGAAGGTGAGTGGGGAGAGGTGTGTGAGAGTTGTGGCAGTGTGTGTAAAGTGGTCTGAGAGTGAGGTGCGAGTGAGGTGAGAGTGGAGTGTGAGTGTGAGTGTGAGTTGAGTTTGAGTGGTGAGGAGTGTGAGTGGTGAAGTGTGATTTGAGTGTGCTTTGTGGGTGTGAGGTGGAGTGTGTGTGTGTGAGTGTGCGTGTGAGTGAGAGTGAGCGTGTGTGAGTGAGAGAGTGAGAGGAGTGTGAGGAAGTGATGTGAGTGTGATGTTAGTGCTGAGTGCGTGATGTGAGGTAGAGTGAGCGTGAGTGTGAGTGAGTTGAGTGATGTGTGAGTGTGGTGGTGTGAGTGTGAAGTGATGAGGTGAAGTGTGAGTGTGCGTGTGATGTGAGAGTGTGTGTGCAAGGTTTTGAGAGTGTGGAAGTGAGTGTGATAGTGTGGAGCGTGTGGAGTGATAGTGCGTTTGGAGAGGTGAGTTGTGAGTGTGGGTGATGTGAGTGTGAGTGTGTGTGTCGATTGCGAGTGAGAGTTGAGAGTTAGTGAGAGTGAGATGTGAGAAGAGTGTGAGAGTGTGAGAGTGTGTTTTGATGTGAAGTTGCGAGTGTGAGATTGAGAGTGAGAGTGAGAGTGAGAGAAGTCGTGTGAGAGTGAGGGGAGAGTAGTGTGAGTGTGAGTGTGAGTTTGTGTTTGTGTGTGTGAGTGTGAGTGAGTGTGAGAGTGAGAGTGAGTGTGAGAGTGAGTGTGTTTGTGTGTGAGAGTGAGTGTGAGAGTGAGAGTGAGTGTGATAGTCGAAAGGTGACTGTGATAGTGAGTGAGTTTTGAGATTGAGTGTGCTTGAGTGTGAAGTGTGAGAGTGTGAGAGTGTGAGACGTGTGAGAGTTTATAGTTGTGAGAGTGAGAGTGAATAGTGTGAGAGTGAGAGTGAGGATTGTGTGTGAGAGTGTGTTTGTGTGTGTGAGTGAGAGAGTGTGTGAGAGTGTGTGAGTGAGTGTGTATGTGTGAGTGTGTGAGAGTGTGAGAGTGCGTGTCAGTGCGTGTGTGTGTGAGTGAGTGTGAATGTGAGAGAGAGAGAGAGAGTGGTGTTGTTTGTGTTGTGGGGGTTTGTGTTGTGTGAGAGAAGAGAAGAGTAGAGAGCGAGAGGAGATGTTGTGTGTGGTGTGAGAGAGATGAGAGAGCGAGAGATGGTGTTTTATATGTATAATATAATGTAACATTATTAACTTACCAATACATTATTTCAATTCTGTAAAATAGTGAATACATCCTTATATAATTAAGGCAAATCTATTAAAAATATGTATTGTAGTTTGCCTATTGCTTTAAATAAAAGAAGTTATTAAACTAGCATACATCATACCCCACCAATTGTGCGAGTTCTCCCACAGTACAAAAAGATGAGAGAGGCCTGTATTTTTCATCAGAGTGTTTCCTCAACTATGAGAGACAAAATGAGATCAAAATGAAATCCAGAAAATCACATTGTAGGAGTTTTAAAGAATTTATTTGCAAATTATAATGGAAAATAAGTATTTGGTCAATAACAAAAATTCATCTCAATACTTTGTTATATACCCCTTGTTGGCAATGACAGAGGTCAAACGTTTTCTGTAAGCCTCTCACAAGGTTTTCCACACTGTTTGCCGGGGGTGATTTTGTGCCCATTCCATTCCATGCAGATCTCCTCTAGAGCAGTAATGTTTTGGGCAACACGGATTTTCAACTCCCTCATAAGATTTTCTATGGGGTTGAGATCTGAGACTGGCTAGGCCACTCCAGGACCTTGAAATGCTTCTTACGCAGCCACTCCTTCGTTGCCCGGGCGGTGTGTTTGGGATCATTTTCATGCTGAAAGACCCAGCCACATTTTCATCTTCAATGCCCTTGCTGATGGTAGGAGGTTTTCACTCAAAATCTCACGGTACATGGCTCCATTCATTCTTTCGTTTATACGGATCAGTTGTTCTGGTCCCTTTGCAGAAAAACAGTCCCAAAGCATGATGTTTCCCCCATGCTTTACAGTAGGTATGGTGTTTTTTGGATGCAACTCAGCATTCTTTCTCCTTAAGTTGAGTTTTTACCAAAAAGTTCTGACCATATGACATTCTCCCAATCTTCTTCTGGATCATTCAAATGCTCTCTAGCAAACTTCAGATTGGCCTGGACATGTACTGGCTTAAGCATGGGGACACGTCTGGCACTGCAGGATTGAGTCCCTGGCGGCGCAGTGTGTTACTGCAGCCTTTGTTACTTTGGTCCCAGCTCACTGCAGGTCATTCACTAGGTCCCCCCGTGTGGTCACAGTTCTTGTGATCATTTTGACCCCACGGGGTGATATCTTGCGTGGAGCCCCAGATCGAGGGAGATTTTCAGTGGTCTTGTATGTCTTCCATTTTTCTAATAATTGCTCCCACAGTTGATTTTCTTCACACCAAGCTGCTTACCTATTGCATATTCAGTCTTCCCAACCTGGTGCAGGTCTACAATTTTGTTTCTGTGTCCTTTGACAGCTCTTTGGTCTTGGCCATGGTGGAGTTTGGAGTGTGACTTTTTGAGGTTGTGGACAGGTGTCTTTTTATACTGACAACGAGTTCAAACAGATGCCATTAATACAGGTAACCAGTGTAGGACAGAGGAGCCTCTTAAAGAAGAAGTTACAGGTCTGTGAGAGCCAGAAATCTTGCTTGTTTTAGGTGACCAAATACTTATTTTACCGAGTAATTTACCAATTAATTCTTTAAAAATCATACAATGGGATTTTCTGGATTTTTTTTCCTCATTTCGTCTCTCATAGTTGAGGTATACCTATTATGAAAATTACAGGCCTCTCTCATATTTTTAATTGGGAGAACTTGCACAATTGTGGCTGACTAAATACTGTCTACCCACTGTATATATATATTACGTATTATATAAAGAATGTACAAATTAGTAAAAATAAAAAGTAATAAAAAAACAGAAACATACAACAAAGTAAAAAATGTAAATGATAAAATATATAAAAATAAAAGCTCATTTAAAATATGAATGAATACTATAATACATATGAATGACTCTTAAAACAAAAATGGGGGAGTGAGGCAATAAAATTATTTTTATTCCATCTTTGGCAGTTGTATTTGTAATTTTAACTACATTATGTATTTTTTCAGAAAGATTATTTAAATGTAATATTTTAAATATTTATTTCAATAATATGTAATTTCAGACTCATGCTTATGTTCTGCTGTATTTCTTTGTGTCTTCAGCCCCGAATGGATCAATATTTCAACCAGATGGAGAAAATTATTAAGGAGCGGATAACCTCTTCCAGAATCCGCTTCATGCTGCAGGACGTTCTTGATTTACGACGGGTAAAAACAGTCGAAATAGACTATTTACTTCCTTATTTTTGCATTATTGTGAACAGTTCGTTAGTCCACATTATTCTAAATAAAATTTTTGGCGCCTTAATCTTTCGAGTAAGATGAATAACCAACCTTTTGGAATATTAAGTTTTTTTATGTTTTTGAAAAAGTTTCTTCTGCTCAGCAAGGCTGCATTTATTAATTTATAAATACAGTAAAAATTGTGAAATATTGTTAGAATGTAAATCAGCTGTTTTCTGTGTGAATATCTGTTAAACTGTAATGTATTTCTGTGATGTGCAGCTGTATTTTCAGCATCATTACTCCATTCTTCAGTGTCACATGATTTTTCAGAAGTCATTCTAATATGCTGATTTCCTGCTGAGAAACATTTCTGATTATTATCAATGTTAACACAAAGTGTTGGTGCTGCAACACTCTTTTTGTGAAACTGTGTGATGCAACTCAAAGACATTAATGCTTTTATTCAGCAAGGATGCTTTATATTGACAGTAAAGACATTTATAATGTCAAAAGATTTCTATTTCAAATAAATTCTGTTCTTCTGAACTTTCTGTTCATCTGTGAATACTGAAAAATAAAATGAATCACAGTTTCAACAGAAATATTGTGCAGCACGACTGTTTTTAACATTGATAATAATAAAAATGTTTCTCGAGCAGCAGATCAGCATATTACACTGATTTCTGAAGGATCATGTGACACTGAAGACGGAGTAATGATGCTGAAAATACAGCTGCGCATCACAGAATACGTTACAGTTTAACAGAGATTCCACAGAAACCTGATTTACATTCTAACATATTTCACAATTTTTACTGTGTTTTGTATGTATTTTTCCAAAACAGTTTTGCAGCACAATCTGAAGTGCTAAAGATAGAAGGGAATAACGAAGCCCTGCCCACTTTTCTACAGTCGCCACAGTGGGAAAATCCGGCTTGTTTTCAGCGTAATGTTTCTTTCTGAGCTCGTTCTCTCTGCGTCCCTCAGAATAACTGGGTCCCGCGGCGAGGAGATCAGGGGCCGAAGACCATCGAGCAGATCCACAAGGAAGCAGAGCTGGAGGAGCACCGAGAGCAGGTCAAAGTTCAGCAGCAGCTCCTCTCCAAGAAGGGCAGTGCAGGAGGAGGAGGAGGAGGGGTGGGGCCCCGTGGAGGCCCCCACACACCCGGTTCCCGTGGCAACCAGGCCCCTGACGACGGCTGGAACATGGTGCCCATTTCCACCAAGAACAGACCCATCGACCCGACGCGCCTCAGCAAGATCACCAAGGTCTGATCCACCTCCAATACATTTATTATTGATTATTGCTAAAGTCTGATCTATAAATAATCAATAAGAAGGTTTTTCAGTCCACTGATTTCAACCGTTAATGGATTTACTGTAGCAACTCTGGCAGAAATATTATATCCGTACTAAATATTACTATATACTGTTGTATTATTTTATAACTATTACAGTTTTTCTGAATGCTTTTGATTCACATGTTATTTTTCAACTTTCTGTTTTAGTTTTTTCTTTTCTTTCTTTCTTTGAAATCTTTGTGTGCTTTGGTCATCTTTTAGTACAGTTTATGTTGAAAAATATTATTTTGTCTTCGCGGTCCTAGTTTTTAAGTGCATCGACCTAAACTTGTTTTAGTTAGCTGCCAAAGCAACATTTCTACTGAGATTTTCATCATTTTCAGTAAAAAAAAATATTAATGAATAATGTTTTAATGGTTTTTGTTTTAGTTAACAAGATTGTAAAAAAGTGTTATATTATTAATAATTAATTTATTAAAATATATATTATGCAAAAATGTAATTGATGTGTGGTGGATTTTTATTCCCTTATTAGTGTAAATGTCTGTAACGATTACGTTAGGGCTGCAGTTTTTTTAAGGTTAGAAAAATTATTTTAAACTTTATTATTAAATTTATTTCAGTAATTTAATAACACTCGCATGTTCACAGTCTTCTTCGGATGTCTCTATGTGAATTTAGTAATTTTTTTATTTTAAATATTACCCTTTTTTAGATTTTATGAAAATAGTAAATTATTTTTATGATTTAATTCATTGTTGCTTTTCGTCGACTCACAAGCCCGCATTTAGAATCAGTTTTTATTTTTTCTGTTTCTACTACTCTAAATTATTCATTTTTTATACAGTTTTGTTTTAATATTTAAAGTTCAGTTAAATAAACACCTCTATCATTGTTTTAAATTTTATCATGAGAATACGTTTTTATATATATATATATTCGTATTTTTTTCCACTTAACATTTTTTTGTCATTTTTGTGCATTTGTGCTTTCTTATACATGTTCTTATAGCTATATTACTTTGTATTACAGTCTTTTTTGTTTTATTTATTAAAGTTCACAGTTAAAAAAAAAAATAATATAATTTTTTTTTTTTATATAGATACATTTTTTTAAATATTATACATATATATCTATTTTTTTTATTTCACTTAAACATTACTTTAGTAACTTTTAATGTTTGAATTCTTCTGTAGAACAATATAATAAGTAATATATATTAATATTTGGCTTTTCGTCGCTCACAAATCCCTGATTTTGACTCCATTTTTATTTTCTGTTTTTCTATTTTCATTTTCAAGTATTAGTCTTTTGGTTGGGTTTTTGTCATTTATAGTGCATCTGTGGGTTTGTCTATATGCATTTATTATTTTTTAGTATTTAAGTTTAGTTAGATAAAAATAAGCTTTTTTATTTTTCTTTTATAATGAGTATAATATTTTTTTACTTTCACTTCACATTTATTTGAAGGTTTTTTTTCTTTATGTTTGAATTCTATCTGTCTGATAAAGTCTGACTTGCTCTCAGTATCACCGCTGAACACTAATGCTGTGTGTGTGTCGTGCAGCCGGGCGCTTTGGACTTCAGTAGTCAGCTTCTTGCCCCCGGAGGCAAAGGCTCGTGGGGCAGTTGGGGCAAAGGCAGCAGCGGAGGCTCAGGAGCCAAACCCAGCGACAGCGGTGAGTGTGTCCCGCCTGTGATTGTGTTGTGCCCGCGTGAGACTCTGAGCTTGTTTACATTGTTTTCCACCCAGGATTCTGTCGTACCAGCACTTTGAACCGTTTTCCACACTTCAGCAGCCTTCCTCCGCTTCATCATTCACCATCCGCCACATCGACTCTGACAGGAGGTTCCTCACAGCTGTCAGAGTCACGCTCCGTTTAATACTGATATAGCATGGGGGGGGTCTTTCTGGTACAGGTATTCGATTAACCAAGTAAAACCCGTTAAAAAAACATGTTACTTGAAATATATACCATTATAAATATTAAAAAACGGAAAAGTAAAAAAAAAAAATGTTTTTTAATTATTAGATGTCCTTGTTGCTTGTAATCGAGTGCCTGACTTTTAAAAAAAAAAAAAACAAAGTGTCCCTGGAAACATATTTGAAATTTTATCACTTTTAAGATTGTGTTAATTGTTCCTTGCTTAATCTTGTTTTGTTGTAAAGTATTTCTAAATGTTTTAAATACAATTTTTAAACTATATTTACAAAATCTATTTTTTAAACCTTTATTTAGATATGGCATAAGAAGATCACTAAATAGACAAATACACAACTATGTAAACTTGAAGTCGTGTATAAAAAAAATTAAACTAATTCAAATATAATAAAAACTAGTCACATGATGTGCAGGTAAACAGATATATTTTTACAATTTTTATTTTATGTTTTAAATATATGTATAATTTAAAAACTTTTTTTCATCAGTACTTGCAGTGTTCGGAAGCATTGTTTTTTTTGTTTTCTTAAGACAATTTTAATGTTATTATTCTTGAGTTTGCGTAAATATAGCCTTTGATGCTGATTAACACAAAATAGAAAAATAACATTTTATCCTAAATCTCTATAGTGCCCGCAGCACAAAAGCATGTTTGAGGTTCGCCTGGGGGATATGTGTAGCATAGCCCAACAATACTGATGGTCACAATTTACATTTTTTTTATGCCAAAAATCATTAGGATATTTAAGATCATGTTCCATGAAGATATTTAGTAAAGTTCCTACCATAAATATATCAAAACTTCATTTTTGATTGTACGGGCATTGCTAACACTAGGGCTGTGCGATTATTTGGGGGAAAATATCAAATTGCGATTTTTTTTTTTTTTTTGACAGATATTGCGATTTGATTTGCGATTTTAAATTTGCAAAGTCAAGCTTCAGCTCAATATTGTCAATAATGTGCAGCACAGTATGGGTATCATTACCCTGCTGAAAAAAACAATAGAAACCATCACAGAAATTCTTTTAGTTTCCATTAAACCATTACAAAATTAATTTTTGTTTTGGGCATTATTTCAATAGGAATTATTGTTGTTCTATTGGTTGCCATCTGCCAGATTACATCCCACCAATAGAATCCATCAAATAGACACCATTATAGTTTACATTAAAACCAAACAAATTCCCATCATAACCTGAAATCCATTACATTTTTTTTTGTGTTTTGGGAGGGGTTCTATTGGTTTTTTCTTCAGCAGGCAAGATTATAATGGTATAACTACTTTTACAGAATTAACTTAATTTCACAGAAAATATTTGTTTATTTTTTATAAATAAAGAACTGTATTTCTTAAGTCAATTATTAAAGTATTACATATGTTACATAGGCTGATTTATTCATTTTAAGTATTTGGGATTTTAAGAGCAAGTGGAAAATGTGCTGAATGTTTCATTTCATCCAAGTGAAATTAGCAAGCAGTTAGACTGAATGTACACTCGTTTTAAACGCGGAGTCGACACAGGTTGTGCGTGTGCGTCAAGCCTCATCCATACCGCCAGATGCGCTCATGGAGACTTGCGGTGCGGAGCCGGGTACGAGTATAAACCAGCATTACGAGACAGGCTGCGTGAGTGCGGCAAGCATGAACGGCTCGTCCGTGACGCGTGGGGCAGAGAGGAGCGAGTATGAGAAGCATTCACAGACACAGGCTGTGTGTGCGCTCTTCTGAATTGGGAATAGCCAACATGCATCATAAACTTATTTCAAATTAATCTGTTGGGGAGATAAAATGTGTAAGATAACGTTCACGTACTAACAAAAACATCTAAGAATGTGTCTTTTATTCTCCAGTACTGAAAACAGAACCGATACGGGAGCTCTTGATATGCGCTGTGACGCAGCTCTTTTTTTACTCTATTGTTCGTTGTCTGTCATTTCGAATCTTAAGTTGCATATGTTTTTCTTTAGTTTTAATTTGCCTAACTATCGATCTGACCCAGTAGACGCCATAATCCCACTCTGTCTCTCTCCCGCGTTCCGTTTTTTTTTTAATGGTGGGTGTTTACGCAGTTGGCTAGAGCAGTGCTGATTGGGGAGAACGGAGGTGCGCTCACTCTATTGGTTAGTAAGACTGCAACTCAAGGCTGGCAGTCATGCATATGCTCTGGAACAGAGTAATATCGCGTCCACATCGCAGGCTTTGCGATTAGGAAATCGCAACGTCTCAAATCGCGATTTTGGTTTGATTTCGATTAATCGCACAGCCCTACTAAAAACTTAATTTGAACCACTTTAAAGATGATTTTCTCAATATTTAAATTTTTTTTGCACCCTCAGATTCCAGATTTTCAAATAGTTGTATCTCAGCCAAATATTGTCCTCCTATCCTACCAAACCATACATCAATGGAAAGCTCATTTATTCAGCTTATGTACAAATCTCAACTTTGAAAAATTGACACTTAAGACTGGTTTTGTGCTCCAGGGTCACTATAATACATATTCAAGTATTACTTAAATAAATAGCAGCGTTCTCTCTTTGGGCTTCTGCTCGAGGGTGTCCCTGTGGTGTGTTCTGCAGGAGCAGTTTTCCAGTCGGGATACGCAGCGAGCGGTTGACCGGCGTCGATGAACGCAGCTACGTCGCCGCTGAACCGCGATCAGACCGATGACCGAAACCTTAGTCCCCGCGGCCCTGTCAAGCGCATGCTTCAGCCGTGAACAGAGAGAATTCGGGATCCGAGCGAGTTGCACGCGTCTCTCAGCATACACGACTTTAGTCGCGAACGCGTTACAAGTTGACCGGGGTCATGAGTCAACGGTTTTAAAGTGTACCGCGAGCATTGCTGCAGTTCAGGAGTCATCTGCGGTTACTTTTGCTTTCATTTTTGTCATTAGCTTAGTTTTAGGTCATTTTATGCATTATTTTTTATAGTATCCGTCTTTTTAGAAGGATTTATTTTCTAATTAATCGTGATGTTTATTTGAGCCTCTATTTAGGTTGGGTCCAATAATGGCACCGGTACCTGAACCGTAGTACTAGAACCCATCTGAACGCAGATTTCCGTGCCTATGATGCCCGAGCGATCGATTTAAATTTTTGTCCTCTGGTTCTCCGAAACGGACGTACGAAGCATCCATCAACCGGCACCCGCACGGAAAAATAATTTTCCCCGACTGGAAAACCTCACGTAACTCAAGTCGGAACAGCTCATAATAAAAATCAAACACATCCAAAATAAAGAAGAACAGAAAAAGGATATCTTTGTATTACGCTATGTTCCATGTTGTTTCAAAAGCGAGCTCGGGAAACGGAGCATCGAGGAGCGCGTGAATTCAGTAATTTTACCCTTGCTCTATGGCAGAGCTTTCCGTTAACTAAGCAAACATGCTTAATTAAACGCCTAAAGCGAAACCTCCCTTGTATCCATTTCTAAACCTGTTGGGTCCAAACACAAGACTTATAACCTTTTTACTTACTCACAACACCACCTGCTTCCTTGCTGTATCTATGACTTCTCGCACAGAATGAGGCAGAAAATAGTTCCATACGCGACTTTAAATAACAGATACATCTATTATCAATGTGATTAAAATATACCTTAATGCTTAGAAACCCAGAGATTGTCGCAGTCGAGTTTTATTGTCTTTGTTTTATCATTCAAATGTTTATATGTTCTGTTTACTCAGTAAACTTACAGCTATAATAGCCATGGCCTTTTCCAATAGGGGGATTTCCTGGAGGCCATGAGCTCTCGTTCTGTTACTGAGTTTGGATTTTTCTGTGCTAGGGGCCTCTGGCGTGCTATTTTTAATAGTATCATCGCACCATTTAGAGGCACCGGAACCGTTTAAAACGTAGCGATTTGGCGCCGTATCGGAGAGAAAAAAGATACCCACCCTAAATCTAATTCATTTCTTGATATCATCCTTTTTTCAGATACTTTTATTAAATCATAATCAAATAGATTTCAGAATCAGGACGTCAGTGCCAATACCCATCCCAAGTTTTTGGTTATTATGCAATGTTTCATAATTTATTTAATTAAAGTAATAATTGCAATATTAGTTCTGATAGTTTTCTTTATTTATCTATATATAATATATATATATTATATGATTCATATGTTTGTGTTTTTTGAAATATATATAATTTTTTTTTTAATGGAAAGGTATTAATTATTATTAGGCTTTTAAATCAACTCCTGCTTTCCCCTCACAAACCAGTCTTTGCCAAGCCCAGCCCTAAATTATTGTTATTATTATTGCAAATATTAGTATATTATTTATTGTATTTATTCCATAGGTTTGTATTACTAGTATTTAATTTTATTTTTTTATTGTACATTTTTAAAATACTTTTAATTATTTAATTACATATTATTGTTGTTATTTAAAAAAATGTTTCCAATTGTTTTTAAATATTATTTAAAATGTTGTTTTTTATTTATTAATTCCTTATACTTTTCTCAACTACTGCATTTCCCCTCACTAATCCCCAGTTTTGGGAACTGCAAATTGTAAGCCATCTCATTTATTTTATTTGATTGCATCTGATATTATGTATATATTTAATATTACCATTAACTTCTGCAACATTCGGTTTAATGTATTATTACCCTATTTAGTATAACACGTTTCTGTCATTGCAATAATTGACTTCAGCATTACTTATTCCATTTTTATGTCATGCAGAATGGAACAAACACACACTGATGATAATTTTTGCAGGTTGTTGTTGTTGTTGTGTTCTAATTTTTCAGCAGTGAAAGAGAAACTGTTTCCCACTCCGCCACCTGCTTCTGTCCCTTCCCAACTGGGCCCGCCGCTCCTTTTCTCCCCCGCTGACGGAGGACGAAGCTGGAGAGAAATCCACTGCCATACCATCGGGAGTATCTGCACACAATCAATTGAATGAAGGGACCCCTCTACCCACACACACACACAGCAAACCACACCCACTCCCCACCACACACACACACACACACACACACACACAACACAACTCAACACAACACAACACAACACACACACACACACACACCCCACATTCCCACACACACTCACACACTCACGCACACACACACACTCACACACAGGTTTGTTTTTATGGTTTATGGGGACTCTCCATGCGTAATGGTTTTTATACTGTACAGACGTATATTCTATTGCCCTACACCAACCCTACACCTAAACTTACCCCTCACATGAAACTTTCTGCATTTTTTGATTTTCAATACACTCCATTCTGTGTGATTTATAAGCGTTTTGAAAAGTGGGACATGGGGTAATGTCCTGAAAAGACACCTTCTCCTTGTAATACCTATGTCAAACCTTTGTCATTATACAAATTTATGTACTCATTTGTCACACAAACGCGTTACACACACACACCAGACACACCTTCACCACACACACCAACTCATACACACACTCACTCACACTGCTGCAACAGTCACTCACTCCACACGCACGACACACACATCCTCACAAACCTCGCACGCACGCACACACACACACAGACACACTCACGCACACACATACGCCCCTCACTCAGACGCATACACCACACACATACACCCAGAACACAATCACGCACCCATAACCTCACTATGCACTCGAACACAACACACACCATACACAGAAACCAACACACTCACGCACACATAACACTCACTCCCACGTCTAACCACACACACACCACACACATACCCACACACACACGACACACTCACGCACACACACACTCACACTGCACTCACACACACATACACACACACCCTCATTGTCTGGCCTGTTTGTAACGTCTGGTGCTGTTTCTGCTGTTGCTCCTCCGCTGCTGCAGGAGGCGCTGCAGTGCGTCTGTGAGCTGAGATGCTCGTCTCTGCTGTCTGTGTTCGTTCGGACGGGAATCGAGTCGACGCTGGAGCGCAGCACCATCGCTAGAGAACACATGGGTTTACTGTTTCACCAGCTCGTCAAAACACAAACAATGTCCACACAACAATACTACAAAGGGTGAGACGTCTTCATAATGTTTGTGTGTTTTTGTAAATGTATTTATTTTTTATTATTATGTCTATGTAGTTTTTATTAACTTTTATTTTTGGTCAATTTTATGTATTTATTTTATTTATCATTGATACATTTTAGTTTTTGTTGATATCTTGATTCGATTTTTTTAAATATATTTTCTGGTAAGTTTTAGACATTTTGTCTATGTAGTGTTTTTTTTTGTAGTCTTTTTTAGTTTTATTTGACAGGTTTTTTTCTATATTTCATATTTGTTTTAAGAAAAATGTTTTTATGGTTTTATATAAAGATTTTTTATTTTATTTTAGAAGTTTTAGAAATTTGTATTTTGTTTTATTTGTCACGTTTTTTCATTTCATTTCACATTTATTTTCAGAAAAATATTTTTTATGGTTATATATATATGTATATATTAGGGGTGGAATGGTACACAGATGTACGATTTTGGTACAACAGGAAAAAAATAATCTACTATGCTTGGTTTCTTTTCATTTATTTTGAACAGACAAGTAGTACAAATTACAATTTTTTCCACCTAGATTTGAAAATACTAAATATTATTACATTGTTATATATATAAAATTTGCAGTACATATATACATACAAGGAATACATTCTTGAATATATTTGATTTAGTTTACAGATAAAAAAGAGAAAAAACAGTAGCATTAATACCGATGTTCATGCTTGTTTTTTGACGGTCTTTTTTGTTCACAGACAGAAACTCCAAATGGCAGCAAGCCACATTATTTGTTTTCTTTATTTAAAAAAGCGCAACTGTGTGTTTCTTGTGAGTGTACACAACTAAAAGCAGCCCGTTATACAGTGTGCATTAATTAATAGACAATAATGTTAAGAGCGTGCCGCTGTGAAGGAAACAGTTGACGGTGATCGCGCGACATCAAACACCACACACCACACACCACGCGCTCCCACCCACACACACCACTCTTCACACTTTCACTCTAACACTCACACCACACACTCTAACCCTCACCACACCTCTCACACACCGTACACACACCGTAAACACACACACACACCGCACACACACACACACCACACACACACTCTCACACTCACACACACACTCTCTCTCATTCACTCACTCACTCACACACACACCCCCTCACTCACACACTCACACACACACACACAACACACACTCTCTCACACACACACACATTCTCTCACACACACACACGCACACACCCACCTCACACACACACACACACACTCACCACACACACACACACACACTCAACACACACTCTCAGACACTCCACACTCACTCACTCA
>JADLZN010011026.1:0-84336 GCA_018155175.1 Sinocyclocheilus anophthalmus
ACATTTGTTAATTGAAATAAAATCTACAAATATATTATTATACTTATTTCAGCTAGTAGCCAAGGAAAAATATTCACAAAATCTAAGCCAAAAAAGACAAAAAAAGAAAGAATAAAAACTATATAGACCTGTTAAAAACCCTATTAAAAATGACAAACAACAAAATTACTAAAACTTTAAAATTAAATAAACAGACACTAATTTAAATTCAAAATATGAATAAAATTATAATAGTATCTCAATGATACTGAACACAAAATTTCACAAACGGAGTAGCAGAACTGCATGTGATGACCACATTTACAATGCAGGCACAATTACAAAATTTTATTGATACACATTTTTATAATATTCATGAAAACATAAATTTTAACATCATCATAAGTCATATGTCAATGTGTCGTTTAAATTTCAAGCTTTTACTCCCAAAATCAGTTCAAAGTAGAAGAAGAAAAAAATTAGTTTAGTTTTGTCACAAAGAAAAGATGTGAAAGCAAATAGAACACACTCACATTGAGAGGATGGGAGCAACATTATCCAGGGAACCAATGAGGATCCCAATCTCACAGATCGCTGCAGTTAGGAGTAAGGCCCAGGTTGGCTCACCATTAGATCTACTGTGACCAAACACCTACCAGTAAGAAGTACGTCATGTTAGGCTTCATAGTCAAGACAAAAGTGCTTTCTTTCTATAAATTTTCTGTGAGCGAGAACAATTCAAACACACTTGTGCCTCAAGACATGTAAATGTAACTTTACTTAACATAAGATCACAAAGGGAAGCCAGGGCATGTTGTTACCTGTAAGAATGGCATGATGCCATCTCGAGCTATAGCCTGAAGGATCCTGGGAGCACCGGTGAGGCTCTGTAGCCCCGCCCCACAACAGGAGAAAAATGAGCCAATCACAATCACCCATGAAGATGGCCAAGCTAGTGTGGCAACAACTAGAGTTCCTCTGCCTTCATAGTTTAAAACTGAACTGCTAATTAAGTCATGGATTATAGAATATATATTAAAAAGATTACTAAAAACATAAACCCCCAACCCCTTCCACCTTTTTAAGTGTCATTAAAAATAACAGCAAACACGTCCAGCAGTAGCAAATAAAAGCTCACTACATGCATATACCAGTGGTCGGCAACAGTGGCTTGGCCCGTGCCCGCAGCCAGATTTTTTTGATAGTGTCTGGTTCTGAAATAGATCTGTCATGACAGTAACAGTTCCCTTTCAGTCGGTCACTCCCAACGTCACGTCGGATGACCGACGAATTGGGATCTCGCTTAGCGATCACTTCGTTCTGCTCCTGACTACTCTACTGAAAGAAGAAGACTGAACAAGTTCAGCGCACTCTTGGAGAGCTCTTCATTGTTGGCAGTACGGCGCTTCAGCAGTGGCAGTTTCCCGTGTCGAGTGACAACAATGTTTTTCCCCAGTGTATATCTCAGTTTATCATTGGGTAGTGCCATAGCCAGCATGCCTAGCTCGGTCCTCTTGTGCCAGCCCTGGCCTGACTGACAAAAAGCCTAGGAACGCAGGTCGGCTTCCACAGGCACTGGAAGGGGCAGTGCTGCTGGCCTTTTGCGTAGCGATCCCTATTTTTGTTTCTTTGTTTTCTTTTCGTCGGTAATCCGACGTGACGTCGGGAGAGACCGACTGAAAGGGAACGTTTAGGTTACTTGTGGTAACCCTCGTTCCCGGAAGGAGGGAACGGAGACGTCACATCACGTCGCCACAGCTCCTGTACCACCACCGCTGAGTGGCCGGGTCACCGGCTCGGCTCCCCCTCACCCCCCTCCCCCAGCGAAAAACCGAATATCGCTGCATCTGCCTGCTACATTTTTATGCTCACGCTGTGGTCAGCGGCAGCTGGATGGAATAATTGCATGCCAATGTGTATTGGCTCATTTAGTTTACACTCTAAGTGGTTTGGTCTCTCTAAGCGAGATCCCAATTAGTCGGTCATCCAAGCGAGTATGCGAGCGCGAGCGGCGTGGGAGAGAGCGTGGAGTGGAGCCTGTGTGTGTTGTTGGTTTTTGACTGGAGCAAGAAGCAGATTTTTTTAAAAGTCGGAGCGTCGTGGTTTTCACTTGCTCCAAGAGCGCTCCACTACCGTTCCATCATGCCAACTGCCCATCATATAACTGCATATTTAGCAAGAATTCAAATGGTAAATATAGCCTATTTAGCTAGCTTGATAGAGATCACTTAAATCAGAAAGAATGTGAAAACTAGGATGACGGCAATGGACATGAGCGGGAAGTTATAGTTCTCAAGGAATTTGTTTGTTCCTTCTAGATACTGAATATTTTCAACTGAAAGCATGATTTAAACAAGTACTATAACACGCAATCGCTCTCTCAGTAATGCATTCAAACAAATGTAATCTTACATTGCTACTTCATCTGTATCCGATTTCGAACTAGCAGAAATCTGTAAGAAAGGTTTTTTTTTTTTGAAATTTAAATGAGCCATAAGTAAAATAACTGACGAAAAAGCTACTGTTATTTTACTCACAAACAAAATTTGCCCCCGCAAACGCCCAGCAATTATACGTTTTAAGCTGACACCAGGTTATTAGCTTGTCAGTGGTAGGGGGAAAAAGTTTGCAGCACTAAGTGTTCAATTAAGCCCTTTTTAAAACTACTCCTGTTATTTTATTTATTTTATTTTTAATATGTTAAGAACAGAACTGTGATATTTCAAACATACTGAAATACTTTAGCCGTCACATACTCTGACGGACCCCACCATAAATTGTCGGGACTTTTAATGACTGTCCTCCTACAGGATTTAACACAGAGTAACAGCTCACTACCAGTTACAAAAGACACTGAAATAGTCTGTCACAGTCAATTCTAGTTGCATTTTTCATCAATAAATTTCTTAAATTATCCTTTGACTATGTTCTGGCCCGCCATCTAGTGGCGACGTTTTTTTTTTGTCCCGATGCCAAACTTACTTGCCGACCCTTGCCATATACTGTTTCAGAGAAACATTTGAGAGTCCCTTTTCTTTATTCCATTAGAAAGACAATATGTCCATAATTTTGTCCATATCAAAACAAAAGCTGACCTCCTACAGATTGATGGATATTTTAAAGTCTTAATATGCTGCAGAGAACTCTTTGGCCTGTCTATGTTTAACGCTGTCTTCTTTATTACAAAATCAAATCTCCAGCCATCACCCATCAGACAGTCATTAATTTGGTGAGGTCTGCCACAAATGTGCAGAACCATCCTGTGTAAAATGGGTTTGGGAGACTACATCTAACCAGAGAGAGATGTTGGGAGAACAAGCATCCCCATTCTTGGAAAAACAAAAAAAAAAAAAAAACCACATGAGCTATTCTCGCTGCTTCCCTGCAGACAGCTAAAATACATGTGATGAGGTCTTTTGGAGAATCGGAGACCAATTGGAAGCTTTTTTTTTTTTTTTTTTTTGCTAGGACATTCCATCAGGGCTTAACAATGAAACATGTGCTAAAGCTAATTATGTTTTGTTCAAACATGTGCTAAAGCTAAATTGTTTTGTTCGACCAAAAGTCCAAGACGAGCATCTTGGGCGGGATCTTTATTACATAAGCCCCGCCGAAGAGGCCAAAAAAAATGTATATCATATATAATATATATATAACATTTGTTGCTTTGCCCAGCCTGAAATGAAGATGGACACACCCCCCCCCACCCCCCGTTTTGTTTTAACCCAGCTGTATTTAATCAGCTGCACTTATACATGCCAAGTCCGAAAGAAATAAATAGAAAAAAACAGAATCACTGGTGATTTTATCACTAGTTTTACCCACTGCTGTGTGTGTGGATATATATATATATATATAGTATAATATATATATATATCAAAACATATTTTTATTAAAAATGAACTGGCTGAAACATAAATATCTGCAAAAAGGAATGTTTTATTTAAACTTAAACAAAAATATGTAAACATTATGCAGCCCACGGGGGGGGGGGGTGGTATAGCAGGAGCAAACAGGATTGTATCACCCAAAATGAAAACTATTTCTTTCTATGTAAAAACAAAAAGAGGGACTTTAAGAATGTTTCAGTTGTTTTGTGCATCATTACAATTAGAGTCCGTGGGGTTCTAAAACAACCACTGAGACCGACACTGACTTCCATTATATGGACCAAATAAACAACACCACTGACTTTCATTTTTGGGTGCATTAGACTTGTATTTTGCTCCACTAACAAGGGGGATTTTACCTCAAATAAGTTTAAGACAAGGCATGGCAATTTCTTTATATAGCACACATTACACCTTTAATTGTTTAACAGTTCAGTGTTGTTATCGTTAACAAACTGATAAATCTTTTTTCGGTAACTGAAATTAAGAAATTAAATTAAATTAAAATTATGAAAGACATTAAATAAAACAAATATTAGATTATAACTTAAAAATAAAAAATAAATGCTAAATTGATTTTTTTTTTACATTCATTCTTCATTCATTCATTCACCTGTCAGAATGGAATTCAAAAAATTTTTGCTGATGGCCATAGAAGCTCGCCATGCTATTTGGAAGCAAAATCTAAACCCTTAGAATATTATATCTATGCTTATGTATTAAATTTGGGCCTTACAATGTTCTGAGCACACATATCAAAGCTCTCCCAATAATTGTCTAAAACAAACACAGTTTTTATTATTAATATTTTTTTCAACGGCATGTCCGACCTCAGGTGGGCAAGGAAATTCCAGGATTTATGGAAACCCAATGTGCATGAGGCTAGTCTATCTGTCCCTGTAATGAGGATCTGAATCAGGTGTAGAACTGTTACCGGAGGCTTATCTTGCACAAACACACATGACTGTCTTTGCTCTTTAGAGTCTTTATCTCAAGGCTGATAACAATAATAGCCCACCGGTAGAGGGACAGAGGGTTCACTTTCCAATCTGCACATTGCAAAATACAAACTTTTTATTGTATTTATTTCAAGGTAAAGAAGTATTCTGCTACAGAAAGCGGTGATAAAATATTACCTACATCAGATGGGATGCCAAACAATAGCATAAATAGCATTACCAGCTGCATGAAGAATATCCTACAACCCCTTTTGATCTATTTTAGTTATTTCTGTTTTCTAAACAGAGATAAAGCCAGTTCCCATATTTAATGTAAAATTTATACAGATTTTAGCTGAGAAGTCCCACCCCCCCCCCCCCCAATTCATAAGTCTTTGTACTAAACTGACCTTGAGAAGCCAATCATCAGACATAAAATCAACCGCGATAAAAAAGCCTCATTCATGCATAGAAATAGAGACGGATTGTTATGCCTCTTGCCAGTCATGCAACAATATGCTGCATGTGTGCTTCACATTGATTGCAAGGCGCTACAGCGCCAGAGGATGTGATTAGCGAAATCATACTGTATGAGCTAGCCTACTAGTAAACCCAATCTGCGTCCCTCCCCCCCTAAATATTTTGTTTTGTAGCTGACCTGCCCATGGCTAGCTACCGTCTCGATCGATCAAGCTTTGATGATTTACCACATTCAATTTTCTAATGTGCCCATTTCCATGTTTTTTTAATTTTTTTTTTTTTTTTTTTTTTTTTTCCTACTACAATTAGCTTCCTGCATAAGCACCAGCGATCAATTACCAGTGTTAATGCTGATGGTTTCACTAGATGAACAAGACAATCTGCGTAGTGGAAGAGTTGGGTTTTAAAGGAATAGTTCACCCAAAAAAATAAAACTCTGCTGAAAATGTACTCAACCCCCCCCACCCCCCCCCAAGCCCTTAGGCCATCCAGATCATCAGAGCAGATTGCGAGAAATTTAGCATTACTATCACTTGTTCCCCAATGGATCCTTTACAGTGAATGGGAACGCGAGTCCAAACCAATGATAAAAAGCATTACGCATAATCAAACGACGCAGTCACAGTTTAACATACTTGCAAAGTGCAAAAGCTAGTTTGTAAGAAACAACGCCATACCAGATGTTTTAAACTTTGTAAACTCTCTTCCCCTTTTTTTTTTTTTTTTTTTTTTTCTTTTTTTTTTTTTGTTTACTTGACCCTTCTGGCCAAATTCAGGCCATAATCCATAATAATACTTTCTCCAGTGAAAAAGTCCATCCGCTGTTGTCTTCTCACATCAAAATCCAACAACATATTTGTTTAGAACTGTTTTCACATGTAAATGATTTGACTTGACATTTGTGCATATTTCTTTCCTGATTCAGACAGGATGACTTTGGATGGACTCGTATTTTAAGGTTTAAAGTAAAAGAAAAAGTCTATTTATTACAAACAAGCAACTTTTAACTTCACAAGATGTTAATTGATGGACTGGAGTCGTGTGGATTACATGTGGACTATTGTGATGTTTTTATCATGTGCTTGGACTCTCATTTTGGACTCTCATCCCCTTCACATTTCTTAAGAAGAATGCAGTGGCTGCAGGCCAAATCCCAGAAGGGGGAAATCCTAAGGCCCCACTATATACTTCAAGCAGAATCAGAGAATGATCCGCTGTGATGTCATTTTGAACCAAATTAAGCCAAAATACAGATTTTTTTGGCTGTTAGTTTGGGGTGTTTAAAACAGCTGGCCAAAGCAAACTTTCTAGAAGAATTCACTGTGTCTGGTAAACACCTCCGAACTATGGTCTGTGGTGATTGTGTAATAGGTACAGTAGGTGTACGGCTCTGGGGCTCTGCCTTCTTTGACATAGAAATCTTCTCCAGGTTAATTTCTTCTTTTTAGTCTGTTGAGGTCCAACGTGAGTAATAATGTGAACAGCCTGGAGAGCTGCTTTATAGTAGAAAGTGAAAATGTAAATCTAACTGAAAGCAACACTAACATTGTTTTTCATGTTTAATACTGTAAAGCTGCTTGCTTTAAAGCAGTCTATTGTATAAAGTGCTATAAAAAAATTGTGATATGACTTAACGCTTGGAGTACCAAACTGCAAACATGGTGCAAACATTCACATTGCTATGATCAGATGCTTTCTCACCGCTGTCATTTTTATTGTGTGTTATTTTCATTACTGAGAGGAAAGCTTGCAAGACATATTAAGAGATTCATCTAAAAGCTGCTCCCAGCAACTTGGGATGTTAGCTAAGAGTATACTGCTGCTCAGGTATTTCAAACTTTGTTTTACCCCTAATCCAAGAAAGAAAAATAACTTTGCTGGGAGTATATCGGGGTCTTTAAACTGCTTTAAACTTTAAACACCATAGTGCCCAAGAACGAGATAAACTGTTTCAGTCACTGCAGTAAAACTGTACTGTAATTTGCCCATTTAATGCTTAGGTATAAAGTGTCTTCTAACTGAAAAATTACCTTATTTTATAATAATCAACTAAATAAAGAATAAACTTTATAATAATCATTAATGAACTGGCTAGGGAGCAACACAACTTTTCTGAGAGCCAACAAAGCTGCCAAAACTTAATTTGCTATACAAATCATTTAAAGCAAAGCCCATTTGAGCCACAGAGAGGTTAGTTTAATAACTGAATAGTTTGATTAATAAAACATATTGCTTAATATTAGTACAGACCATATGCACACACTAATGGATAGCACAGATTCTGTTTGTTTACTTGTGCAATCCATTGAAAAGTGAGCAAAAGCAAAACGCATTAACTACCCTACAAATTTGTCTAAAAAGTTGTTATATCTGAGTTATATCTGAAATCAGATCTCTTAGACCAAAGGTTTTCAAACAGCGCACCGATCCCGGAACCCCTAAGTGAGACCACAAGGAGACCGTGCTTAATAATCCACCAGGAAATTGAGAGGAAAAAAAAAAGACTATACAAAATGTATGTTTTAGATTAGAAATTTGAAAATGAGCAAGAGGGTGGCTAACCGCACACTGATCCACTCAAGACAAAAACGTTTCAGCACATTGCTATCTTAAGTCGGCACCCCTTCTAAAGCACTGAAGATAGCAATGTGCTGAAACGTTTGCTTGCTTGCTCGTGTCCATCTGTTTTTAATTCACATGTACTTTGCACAATGCAATTTATAAAAATTAAAAATATGTTTTTTAGTCTTGAGTGGATCGTGTGCGGTTAAGCCAACCGATTGCTCTTTTTCAAATACCCTACTGGCTCTATGCACCTGCAGTACAAGGAACTATTTTTTTGGAGCACTACAATTTTCTCAAGTTTAGATTAGAAATTAAAATATTAACTTAAGATGAAGATATATATATATATATTTCCCCTTCAGGAACTCGAGCTGCATCGAGACGCTTTGGGAATGCCCTTGCGTTACCGCGTTCTGAAGCACGTGTCAAATCAGGCCAATGGAGCAGCGAGACGTCACGAGCTGGGTGACGTAAGCACCAGAAAGCATAAAAACCCATCCAGCCGGGCGCCACCCAGCTTCTGCCCTTCAATAGCGCTTTGTGTATGTGTCTGCATTTACGGTTGTTTTTGGGGTTTTCGGTCTGCCTCGGGACTGTCCGCACAGACCACGCATATATATAAAAACAATGCAGCAACGTGTCTATGGCGAGGGGGGTGGACACGGCATTACAACGCGATGTGTCTTCTCCCTGCCCACGATATTGGCGGGGGGGATACACACGATTTTTGTTGGACGTGTGCTTAGGAGCGGAGCATAGCACACGGGCAGCTTCGCAGCAGCTGCATTGTCATCATGCCTAGCCTCTCGCCTGCAAGCACGCCTACGACTCTCGCCTAGGTGCGTTTGTGAGAGACGGACCAGCGCCTCGCGCATCAGCTGGCTGAATGATAAGGTAATACGGGGACGATGACAGTGCGTGGAGCCAGACGCCCGTGAAGAACTATATATCCAATCCTCAGCATCGGTCCCTGAAGGCCCCGAAGCCTTCCCACCAGGCCCGTTAGGATTACATAGAGTCTGGTTGGCGAAAGACTTATACGGACGGTAGGTCAGGATGGAGCATGTTGACATACCAGGTTGACACTGCTGCAGCGGGTGGGAGTTGCTGAGCGGAGCCTAGCCCACGCAATAAAGCTCCGCATATCGCCAGTCTCAAAAACAGAGCTTTGCAACCCTCACCCCTCCACAGAAAGATCGGGGGTAGGGGCGATGCTCTCAGTTGGGGTCTTACAGACCGAAAACGGATCTGCGGACCGTTAATTGTCTAAGAGGACCTCGGCGAAATGGTCCTACCATTGTCAGGTCCCTGAGGGCAGCCTACCTGGAGAGGAAAGGATAACACCTCATTATACGGTACCCAATCCTCCTCAGTGCCCTCACGGAAGCTTATTGATACCCCTGCCACCCTCTCTGCTTCAGGGCTCAGTGAGCTCCGACAACCGAATTCCCAGCGGGGAATGCACGCCCCGCGCAACGAGGGATCGGCAAGTGAGAGCCAACTACGCCCCCTCAAGTGAGGGTGCTACTAAAAATAATTTCACAAAAATACTGTTTTTTTTCAAAAGAGTCGGGTCGAGGTTGTTACCTCAGTGCCTCATGGCAGAGCGGCTCTCCATCCCCCCCACGTTCATTTATACTCCTGCCACCTCGGTGCTTCAGGGCTCTGTGAGCTCCGACTAGCGAAATTCCCAGCTGCCGCCTGGCGATGGTATGGCACGGGAGAGCTCGCCCCCCTCAAGTGAGGGTGCTACAGCAGTCGTGTCGGTTGTTCCCTCAGTGCCCTCATGAAGGTTCACTGATACCCCTGCCACCTCAGTGCTTCAGAGTTCAGTGAGCTCCGACGAGCGAAATTCCAAGCTGCCGCCCGGCAACGGTACGGCAAGGGAGAGCTCACCCCCTCAAGTGAGGATGCTACAGCAGTCAGGCCGGTCGTTCCCTGCCGGTCATCCGCTTCAGGGCACCGAAATGGCTCCTCTAATAATACCAGACGCCAAACTCGAGAGGCTGGTTCCCTTAGTAGAATTTCTGGTAGCGTGGAAACTTCTACCAAATATCTCAAAATGGTTCCTGCAGATTGTAGAGAGGAGGTTACAGAAGCCAGTGAGCGTCTTTTTTTTTTTTTTTTTCCCATCCGCCTCGGTTTCAACGGAGGTCATCCACACACTAGCTGGGACCCCGAGCAGCCCGCCATCTCTGGTATGGAACAAGGAAGAGATACTCTATTGAGGAATGCCAATTTTAATCGAGGAAAATTTTTTTTTGAGAGGGGGCGGAGGGGGGGGGGGGGCGGGGGGTGGGCCAATAGAACAGTGTTCCTCATCTCTCGAGAGCCGTCCGCGGTTTACAGCGTTACGTCATCATTCCGAAGAAAGGATGCGGGGGGTTGCGTCCTGATCTTAGATCTCCAAGTCATTCTGAACCGCGCTATAAAACGGCTTCGGTTCAAGATGCTCACTGTCAAGCAGGTCGTGTCTCAGATCAGGTCCGAGGTCTGGTTTGTCACGATCGATCTGAAAGATGTGTATTTCCATATCTCCATCCTTCCTCATTACAGGAAGTTCCTGAGGTTTGCTTTTGTGGGCAAAGCTTACCAATATCGGGTTCTTCCCTTCGGCTTGTCACTCTCACCTCGCACTTTGTGTGGATGCTGCTCTGGCTCCTCTGTGATTCCAGGGCATCCGCATACTCAATTATCTCGACGATTGGTTAATACTAGCTCAATCGCAGAAGATGGCGGCTCGGCATCGAGATGTCATCCTCGCCCATACGAGAGAGCTGGGTTAAGACTAAACGCCAAGAAGAGAGTTCTTTCTCCACTACAGAGAACCACTTATTTAGCGTGGTGTGGGACTCAACCTCGATGCAGGCCCGTCTGTCTCCTGCTCGAATCGAGTCAATACTCACGACAGTCACGAGAGTAAGAGAAAGCCAGTCACTCACTTTCAAACAGTTTCAGAGATTGTTGGGTCTGATGGCAGCTGCGTCCAACATAATTACTCTTGGCCTGCTGTACATGAGACCCCTGCAGTGGTGGCTCAGAACCAAAGGATTTTCCCCGAGGAGGAATCCGCTTTGCATGATCAAGGTCAAGCGGCGATGCTTACGTGCCTTAGACATGTGGAAGAAACGTGGGTTCCTGGTTCAAGGCCCGACGTTAAGGACTCCTTGTCGTCGCGTAACGCTAACGAAGGATGCCTCTCTCACGGACTGGGGAGAGGTCATGAGTGGCCGCTCTGCCCAAGGTCTGTTGGAAGGCCATCATCTCACGTGGCACATAAACTGCCTAGAGATGCTGGCAGTGTTTCGAGCTCTAAAACACTTACTTCCAGACCTAAGGGGACATCATGTGTTTGTCCGCACAGACAACAACTCGGTGGTCTCCTACATCAATCTGCCAGGAGGTCTCGTTATGCGTTTGCGCCCCTGACTACAAGCTGCGCGAATTCTCAGGGAATTGGTGGTCCCTCCTCGACGGCTCACCTCCAATGGAGATTCCGCAAAGGAGCGGACCTCCTCTCTCAGCAGCGGGCACCATTCTCACCACCACCCCGCGAGTTATGGAAGCTGGCGGGCATGGCCCTGAGGGGGCAACCAGGCCCTAGCATCTGACAGCTCTCAACTGAGGTTGCTTGAGACTATCACTAACCAGACCTCAGAGCCTCCCGCCACTAGGAACAGTACGCCTTGAAGTGGAAACTTTTCGTTTCATGGTGCGGACAGCGACTGCAGGAACCAGTCAACTGCTCAGTTGGTACAGTTCTGGAGTTTCTGAAGGAGCGATTCTCTGCAGGGTTATCTCCCTCCACTCTGAAGGTATACGTGGCGGCCTTAGCTGCTTACCACGCCCTTCTGGGTGGTCAATCATTGGGAAGACACCCACTTGTCACTCGTTTCCTCCGTGGCACCCTGAGGCCTGAAGCGCCGGACAGTGCACAATGTGCCCTCATGGGACCCCCGGCCTGTGGTTACTGAGGGGCTTATGCAATGACCCCCCCTTTGAACCCATAGCAAGGAAGTTTCTTGGTCCAGTTGCTCAGGCCCTCAAGATCAATCTTTCCCTCGCTATTTTTGCTCACTTTTTCCACAAAAGGACGACCGCGGATCTTCAGGCACTCTTTGTTTTGTGCCTGGAGTTTGCTCCAGGCATTGTTAGGGCATTCCTTTACCCGAGGGCTGGGTATGTCCCTAAGGGGCCCACTTCTTCACCAGGGCCCATAGTACTTCAGGCATTCTGTCCTCCTCTGTACCAGGAAGTAGGCCAAGAAAGGCTTAATCTGCTCTGTCTAGTTCGAGCACTGGACGCTTACGCACACTGAGTTGCCCCGTCGCGTAAGGCAGATCAGTTTTTTTGTTTGTTTTGGTCCGCCAAAGAAATGATCTCCGGCGACCAAGCAGACTATGATTAGGTGGGTGGTCGAGGCCATCTCACTTGCTTACGAGTCCTCTGACCTCCCGTCACCTATGGGGGTCAGAGCGTACTCGACCAGGAGTATGACGGCCTCCAAGACTTTCAGCTTGGGTGTGGCCTTGCAGGACATTTGTGCTGCGGCGTGCTGGTCCTCTCCGCACACTTTTGTCAGCTTTTACAACTATTTTTTTTTTTTTCCCTTTCCCCCCCCTTTCTTCTTTTCCTTTTTTTTTTTTTTCATTGACCTGGCTTATCCCAGGTATCCTAAAGCTTCTCTCTTCGTGATGTGCCTCATAGGATACACACACGGGCAGGGACCTTGGTAGTATGGCCGCAGCTGGGTCTTCTCGTTCGCGACTGCCTTTTTTCCCAAAGAGACTCGACGCAGACTCGAGTTCTTGCAAGCGGGAATGTCTCTAGTTAGCGTTACGATATGTAACTGGATTCCCCGATGGAACGCAGACGATGCGTCTCTTTGCCATAATCCCTCCCCCCCCCCCACGGAACATCCCTGACAGGCACTACATTCATCGAAAGCTGGGTTTGCGCCCGGCCGGATGCACTTTTATGCTTTGTGGTGCTTACGTCACCCTGCTCGTGACTTCTCGCTGCTCCATTGGACTGATTTGACACGTTCTTCAGAACGCGGTCATGCAAGGGCGTTTCCCAAAGTGACTCGACGCAGCGTCTCGTTCCCTCGGCGAAAGCGCGAACCATGGTTGACATCCGTAACCTAGAGACGATATATTATGTTATATTATATATATATATATATATACACAGTATACTGAACAAAATTATAAACGCAAAACTTTTTTTTTTTTGCCCCCATTTTTCATGAACTGAACTATGTACACAAAAGGCCCATTTCTCTCAAATATTGTTCACAAATATGTCTAAATCTGTGTTAGTGAGCACTTACTCCTTTGCCGAGATAATCCATCCACCTCACACGTGTGGCATATCAAGATGCTGATTAGACAGCATGATTCTTGCACAGGTGTGCCTTAGGCTGGCCAAAATAAAACCACTCTAAAATGTGCAGTTTTACTGTATTGGGGGGTCTGGGGGGGGGTCCGAAAACCAGTCAGTATTCTGGTGTGAACACCATTTGCCTCACGCAGTGCAACACATCATCTTCGCATAGAGTTGATCAGGTTGTTGATTGTGGCCTGTTTTATGTTGGTCCACTCCTCTTCAATGGCAGTGCGAAGTTGCTGGTAACTGGAACACGCTGTCGTATACGCCCATCCAGAGCATCCCAAACATGCTCAATGGGTGACATTATCCGGTGAGTATGCTGGCCATGCAAGCAACTTTCTGACAGTTTGTGCAGAAATTATTTGGTTATGCAAAACGATTGTTGCAGCAGCTGTCCGGATGGCTAGTCTCAGACGATCTTGGAGGTGAAGATGCTGGAAAGATTATCTCGGCAAAGGAGAAGTGCTCACTAACACAGATTTAGACAGATTGTGAACAATATTTGAGAGAAATAGAAAAAGTACATAGAAAAAGTCTTAGATCTTTGAGTTCACCTCATGAAAAATGGGGGCAAAAACAAAAGTGTTTGCATTTAAATTTTTGACTCTCCAGTATATCTAGGCATAAAATGAGGAAACATAAAATAAATAAATAAATACTAATTACTTTTTATATAAATTTCTTAATTTAAATTGAAAATATATTAAATATATTCTTAGCTTAAATATATTTTTGAATGTGGGGCCCCCACCAAAAAAAAACAAAAAAAAAAACATTCAATTTGAGGAACTTGACTTCAAAACTTTTTTTTCTTAGACCATGATTTGACAGTTCAGAGAAAACATTTATCCCAAGAATGAGGAATTAAATATTCAGTTTGTTATATTGATTGCTCTAATATGTTTCAATCTGTGTTTCACAGTCATTCCCAATGTTAACTGTCTATGGCATATTCATATTTGGCCATATGGAGGTCTTTCTATGCTCAAAAAAAGATCCAACCGGTAAACAAATCAGACAGTACAGACACATCTCTCTAGAAAATAACAGTGACGGATGGAGAAGCATGATTGATAATTATAGTTAGTGTGCAGGTGAACCAACAGTAGCGCAGTGAAGAGAAGTGAAGCTTTTTGATCTCATTTTAGAGGCTGTCATGTGTAAATGTGCTGCCTGACCGTGCCAAACCCAGAGCGAAGGGACTGCAGTTTTTACCTTATTTAGCTGTTTTTGAAGATGTGTGAGTCTGATAAAGCTATCAACCATGTTATCCCTCAACCTCAATAGACAGACAGGTTTGATAGCGCCAGACACTGTTGTCTATCTCAGCTGCTGGTCTTCCTTTGCATATTTGCCTCTCTGAGCCACTGAACATGCTCTTATCTCTGACTTCCTGCCAATGGTCTGATCGGACAGATGGCTGGCTGAAGATGGCACCAGGATGGGTTTGTTTCCATCAAAGGGGGGAAAATTAATGTGTGTGTAGTGGCACATGCAACTTTGGATCGAAAACTTAAAAAACAAAGACGAGGATGGAAGGTCACAGCACCCTGCCATTCTATCAGAAGGAGAAGACAAGTTCTGTTTGTCTCTTCAGGCATTTTGATGTAGGCAAAAATCACTTTTCAGATCCCCAATCCAAATACATCAAGCTGATGTCTTTGGACTGAGGAAAATCATGAAAACTGATCACTTTCAACAACCATACAAGTTTGTCTTCTTTTGGCATGTTGGTTGCATACCATACCTAGGATTTGTTGGGAAAATTACGAGGAACGGCTGCTGAAAATTCAACTTTGTCATCAAAGGAATAAACAGTGTTGGGGGTAACTCATTACAAGTAATGCGAGTTACGTAATCAGATTACTTTTTTCAAGTAACTAGTAAAGTAACACATTGCTATTTTAATTTACAAGAAAATATCTGAGTTACTTTTTCAAAAAAGTAACGCCAGTTACTTTGTTTTCCCATTTATTGACTGACAGCTCTCCTGTCCCCATATTGGGAGAAATCAGAAGTGCAGAGGAGTTGTGTGCGCTGTGTGAACATGATGTTACAGTAGTTCTAGACTAAATGTGAATGTGCATTAATTCATCCCACTCACAAAAAACTGATTTAGTATTAATCAAAATGAATTAAAACAGTGAAATGTAAACTCAGAATATGACACAAACCTGCCATAATTAAATGTTAAATAAAACAAATGGTATTTTTTTTTTTTTTTTTTTTTTTTTTAATCTAATCCAATTTTATTAACCAATGGTCTTTTGCTGCCTGACTTTTGTGATCCAGTTCAACCATACAATAAGCAAAAATGATTCAGATAAACACAATTGTGCTTTGTTTTTTTATTGCTGAAGAGTGTTTCTTCTCCTGTGTTCTACTGTAGAGATGTGAATTTACTTTTGCTTCAGCATGATTTTGCTTCAGGTTTATTCATTACACTTTTTGATGTGAAAGGGCTTTTATATTTGCTATAAATAGAACTTCTTATATTAGAAACAACCAAGCCCTGCTTATGTTTAAAAAGTAACGCGAAAGTAACGCAAAAGTAACATAACGCATTACTTTCCATAAAAAGTAACTAGTAACGCAATTAATTACTTTTTTAGGGAATAACGCAATATTGTAAATGTAATGCATTACTTTTAAAAGTAACTTCCCCAACACTGGAGAAAAGACAGTAAAATGTAAAGCAGCTATTTTAAATTGTAATAATACTACAAATACAACATCTTAATTTTCTCACTATCTTCTTCTGACTTCCAACTCAAGACAATATTGATAAGCCCAGCAAACTTTTTGAAGGCTTTGCCATCAGGCTTAGACGCTCTGGATCACATTTTACTCATTTTACTTTTATCTCATTCACATTATGAGGCCCAATGATTTTCCAAGAAGACGTTGTTATGGTTTAAGTGAATTTCAAACAAGTAATATCTGTGATAAATGTTTTATTCATTTTTACATCAAAACTGTACTGACATTTCGCCTTGACACTCTGGTCCTCATGAGAGTTAAAAGACAATGGAGAACGTTCACACTAATCTGGGCAGCCAATTATTTCTTCTTTTAAGCAGACCATCCCTTTGTTAATTTTCTTTCGTTTTCCAATTAAATGAGATAAAACATAAAAGCATATCAGCATTAATGCCCATCCTGATTTCTTTAAAGGGGTGTCTTTATGCATGCATAATGAAAAAAAGTTCTAAAATCCTTTCTAGTGCTGGTCTTTCAGCAGAAACAAATTCAAAGGCCTTTGTAAGCCAGGGGCCAACGCCCCAGGGAGAGTGTAAAGATCTGAGTATCTATTCTAATGGTACTTTGGGATTCTCAGTAAATTTTGGACTTTGGTCTCTGTAAATTTCTGAACTTACCTCCAAAGTGGTACGTGCTTCCTGTTGTGATCTGGACAGGCGAGTTGGTTCTCACAGCTGATGCTTCATCCCCATCAATGGTAAGCATGGCAAAATTCTCTTTGGTCAGGAAACGAACATCATGCCATTCTCCATCATTGAGACCAGAACCTATAAAAAAAGATGGCAAATATTGATACCATTTAAAAAAGTTGCACCCTTAACCAGAGGTGGAAAGTAACTAATAACAAATACTTTCGTTACAGTACTTGAGTACATTTTATTTAAATTATACGTTCTTAAGTATAATTAAATTGTGGCACTTTTACATTTACTTGAGTTGAATAAAAATAAAATAGTATTCAAGTTCGTTACATTTATTTTTCACCAAAAGTACAAAGTAAAAAATAGACAGGTGCCGAAACAACGGTTGGCTCTGAAGTTCACTTTTCAAACTTCTGGGGTGGAGCCCTGCGCTTCAGGCAGTAACAGACAGGTCTCGGGTGCAAAACCAATCAAAACTTTCAGTTCAGCTGCGGGGGCGGGGCATTCAAACCGGGGCGTTCAAACCTTTGCTTTGTCAATCAATCACTGGCAGTGGCGTTTTTAATCGGTATTGTTAATGTTTTAATATTTTAGGTAATGTAAGTAGGCTATGCTCTGATTTTGTAATTTTGACAGCTCTTGAAATGGGTCATACCATTGATATTACCAGAGCACTCAGCAGTTTAAGTAAATATGAAACTTGGTTGATAGAAGGAGCAGTTATTGCATGGTTGGAGCAAGAACAATGTAAGTGTCTAAAATGCATGCACACAGTTCAGCTGAATGGTAAAGCTCGCCCTCTTTAACAGTGCAGTTAAACTAAATGTATGAAGAAGACTTCGTACGAAGCTGAAAAAAACTCAACATTAACAACATTGAAATAAGAGAGCATGCATTTTTATGTGCATCTTACTGACAGATAAACCATGATTTATATGTCAATCAGATGCATGTAAAAGTGTAGTTTAATGTGATTTTAAACCAAGCAAGTCAAGAAGACTCACGTGCTGTTTTCTCTGCTGCACACACATCCAAGATGTGCTCACAGAAAGTCACCTCTCATACTGTATAGTGTGTGATACTGAACCGAGTCCTCTTCCATGTCTTTTTGCATCTGAAAGGACAAACATAACACAACTCTGTCAAATATTCCAACAGTCAGTTATGTTTCTGGCGCATCTCCTTAAAAAAACAGCAGCATAGAATCTTCCTGCTGCCATTTCTATAATAACATAATCAAACAAAGACAGAAAAAGTCACTCGCTGTTCGTGACTGTAATAACTTTGCGCTAAATCCTGAAAATCTTAAAAATCTTTAATATCATCTTCACAAAAATATTTTTTAATTTTTTTAATGCTCTACTTGTCCTTTATAAGTTTAAAATGGATATTATTTAGGTAGTTGTTTTTGCTTGGTTCCTTGTGTAGTGTTCTTCAGCCTGTTGAGTTTAGGTATTTAATCACAGGTTAATCATAATAAAAAAAATAATAATTAATTATATAGCTCTTTTCTGCGTTTCTAAGCCAATCAAAGCACTCTACATTTGTGAGGAGGTCTCACCTCGTCCCAACAAGCAGTGTGCGCATCCCCCTGGATGATGTGCCAGCAGCCTTAGTGCGCCAGAACCCCCCACACACACTAGCTTATTGGTGGATAGGAGACAGAGTGATGAAGCCAATCATTAGATATGGGGATTGTTAGGAGGCCATTATGGTCAGAGGCCAATGGGCGAATTTTGGCCAGGATGCCGGGGTTACACCTCTACTCTTTTCGAAAGACATGGGATTTTTAATGACCACAGATAGTCAGGACCTCAGTTTTAACGTCTCATCCGAAGGACGGTGATTTTTACAGTATAGTGTCCACGTCACTATACCATACTTCAACATTCGGGTACCACATACGGGGAAGATGGGAGGGGAGAGGGGGTAATGGGGGCGGAGTCAAAGTAATTATTCAATTACTTATAAGTATATGAGTATCAATTATTATTTATATTAATTCTTAATTTTATTATATTAAACATTATCAATAATTATCTTATTTAGAACATAGAATGTAGTGTAGGCTTGATCTTAGAGTTTAATAATTCATTACCTGGTAGAACCCACCGGTTCACATTTACAACTGCGTGCCAACTGCGTCAATAAGGGCTTACTGAAAAATGCAAATTCACTCTCTGTCAGCAGGTTTGCCAGGAATATAGCCGTTTCCCCGGTAGCCGCAGTAAACAAAGCAGCGCAGCACCTCAATTTGAAACTTGCAGCACTCATATTTAATCAATTAAACCAAGCCTTTTGAAGTGTAAGCTATATCTCAATTTACATGTATATATATATATTTTTTTTTCATCAGAGCACCACCTGAGTCTTCTCCTCCCATTTCTACCAGTGATCCTTATTTCCTTCCCGCGGTACTAACTGCACAGATATCAATAGCATCACTGGGTTGCAGGTTGCCAAGTTGAGGGGATAAATGGGTTGAAATTTGTATGTGTCGATTGTGTGACAAAGATGTGTTTCATACAAGATCTGGCAACTGGACAACCTTGCAATTTGTTGACGTGATTGTTCATATAATGAGATGGGCCATACAAATTACGGGAGTTTTACCAGAAGCGAATGTAGTAAACATATAAAATATGACCAGTGGGATTTTTTATAGAAAGATTAAAAATACGGGAGAAATACGGGAAAATATTTAAGCGGGATGATAGCGGGATAGAATGGTAAAATACGGGAGAATCCCGGGAAAAATGGGAGAGTTGACAGGTATGCTATACTGGGGCGTTAGGACCCACACAGACTACAGGGTGAGCACCCCCTGCTGGCCTCACTAACACCTCTTCCAGCAGCAACCTAGTTTTTCCCAGGAGGTCTCCATCCAGGTACTGACCAGGCTCAACCCTGCTCAGCTTCAGTGGTCAACCAGTCTTGGGCTGCAGGGTGATATGGCTGATAAAGGTTGTTGATCATAGTATTCAACTACAATGAAATGTTTTGCAATAAGACTTAAAATAAATGTGAATGATATCTGAGCTTTTTGGAATTGAAATTAGTAATCAGGATATAAGCAGGATTGAAATCGAAATCATTAAAATTCAAATGATGCCCAACCTTACCCATACCCCATATTATTTTTTACTAGTACCTTTCTATTCACAGTGTTTCAATTCCTTATTTCTTTGATCAAACCTCTCACTTACCCTTCTTTGCTTTTGTCCTTCTTATAAACATTCACATAATCTTACGTGGAATTACTTTTCAAAATTAGTTATAAAACAATCACTCCTGGCAACAGGGATAGCTATGTTTGCTTAGCATAGCATCAAACATGATAATTTATTAGAGATTAGTATCATGTTTTGCTCCAAAATCCCTATATAACATCAGTTGTGTTTAAAATAACTTGCTTCTGTGGTTCTATGTTGCTTCTTATCGCACATTGAGACAGAAAATACATTATTTTATAAAATTCTATACTGTGATACAGGCTATGTTGATTAGCCTTGCATTATATACATCATTCTTATGAAAATACCCAAAATGGCTTAAAGAACACAGATAAACACAGGTATATCATCGCAATTGTGTGTTTATTATCTTCATGTTTCATCAGTCAAAACGTCTCTATCATGTTATTCAGCTGTAGTGATATCTGATGCATTTGTCCATATAAGGGATTTCCTAGAACGTGTTCAATACCTCTATTAATCTCACATGTGAAACAGATATTACATGAGAGCGTTTAATGCTCCAGATGTTCCCATATCGTCCGTGGTTTTGTAATCCAAAAATAGAAATAATACTAAGTACTAATGTAACGGTAAGCAGTAACTTGATAGGTATTCATTTTTTTAAACATCACTTGAATCATATGTTTGTACTTGTGACTCAGTAATTATTCCTTAAGAAGCATACTTTTACTTAGTACATTTTAAGATACCTGTAATCCAACACTTCTTTTAACATTGACTGTGTCATAGTAAAACTTTGAATAAAGATATTATTAAGGTAACAAGGATAATTTAAAAACAAGGTATTATGTTAATAAATTCATAAAATCAATCTCTTTGATAGATACACCACACACATTTACAATCTGTACTAACTTGCCTTTTCAAAAATGTCACAATTATCTTTCGTCGGTAAGTGACATATGGTAACACGACTCGTTCCTGCAGGAGGGGAAATGGAGACTTCACGTACGTGATGACCGACGAAATTGGGATCTCGCTAAGAGGGACCAATCTACTTCGAGTGTAAAATAAACAAGCCAATGCACATTGGCATGAGATTATTGCATCCAGCTGCCGCTGATAACAGCGTTAGTATAAGTAGGCAGCAGATGCAGCGCATATTCAAGTTTTCGCTTCGGAGCCGGCCCGGTGACCTGGCCGTGGATCGCTGTAGTAGCAGATCTGTGCGACGGGACTGACGTCTCCGTTGCCGCTCCTTCAGTGGAACGGGGGTTCCAGTACTAACCGGACTTCTGTGAGGGAAACAGGTCAATAATTTAGCTCAAAGGTAATCATTTAAGATTTTAAAGGGAATTCCACCATTAATATGTAAGGGAATTAGAACAGAATCACTGTTTTACAGCTGATCACGGAGACGGCCAGCGATTAATTGAACGGGCCTTATAACATCAATTCTGCAATGGATATCAATATCCAAAATATAGTCAAAACACTATTAATTAGTACGGTAACAAGATCGGCAGTTTAAGACAATAACTTGTAAGCACAAAACACAAGATAATTCTCTTTTCAATATAAATAAGGCTTTATTGGATAAGTCTAAGACCTATATATTCTAACCACATGAACAACACGCATTCACAACAGTTTGCGAAATAGGAGCAAGTGGGAAATAATTAGTTTGAAAAGAATGAAACGCGGGTTAAATACCCAAGTTTCCAACGCAATTAGCCTATGTGCAATTGCATAGTTCTGAACAACCATCAATCACTTAATTTACCCTCGAATTGAGTTCCTCAATGAGTTTAATTTATATTAAATGCACCAGTTCAGTTAGGATCTGGGGTACTTGCTTTCCTGTGTGGGGTTCCCCTCCTTGTCTGGGTGCTGAAAGGGGTTTCCCGAGGTTGCTAATTGGCTGGAAGCTCAGTCTTGGGAAACCAGTGGTTGGGCGTTCGCTGGCGACGTGGAGCTGTGGTCTGCAGTTGATTTTATATTAGCACTCTTTGGGATGTGGCTTTGGCTTTAGGCAAAACGTTAACTCAACGGAAGAACTCTCACGTAAAAATGTAAACAAACTAAGAATAGAAATAGAAGTAAGTTTGACGAGACCAGTGGACGTTCCTTCACTCCTCATGGTTTTGGAGGGCTGGCGTTAAGCCAGAAGCACATTCTCAAAAACTACAGACGACATGATTAAAAGGGAAAAAAAAAAAAACAAACCAACGAGTAGGCTAAATAAGGTCAGTAAGGAGCGATCGCCAAAAAAGACGATAGACAAAACGCAAATTTGATGGTGTTTGCTAGTATTTAAACCAGGCTTTTCACACCCCCGCATGGTTCTCGACCAATTGTAATCTCGGTGTGTTGGCATGTTTCTCCTTCCCATTCATAAAATCACTGTTATCTATTATCACAGGTTTTGGTTTTCCTGCTCTTGCAAAATATGATTTTGGACATGATTTCTATAACAAGAATATGATGCATTTTACAAAGAATTGATTGGAAGAAACGTTTTAAGCATGAAGATTCAAACACACACATATTAAACATGAATAGCAATTCTTAAACTTTTCAATAGTTATTCAAAATACATTCACGATAAATGATTAAGACCTGATAAGTCACACATGGGTTACATACATAATATGGAGTTATTATGGAGAGAAATGATTAGTTGCTCAGGTCCTTATTATTCCCCCCCCCCCCCTCATTTATAGTGTGCATGGAAGGCAGTTTCCGTGCAAAAAAAAAAGGAAAAAAACATTCTTGAATGTAAGGATACGTTCTTGAGACCCAGAGAGGTAAAATGTCTGCAGTGGATTTTTTAGTCTGTTCGCTGTCTTTAGTTAGTTGGGAGAAGTAACAATCCATTATAGCTTGCACTCACTATCACTTTTCCAATTGGGTCACACGGCTGTGTGCACTCTTTTGACCATTTGTCTTGATACCTAATGCCACAAATTGACACTCTCCTTGGATTGTCAAGTGTTCTTTTGGTTAATTTTAAGAAAACGTTCGTGACAGAGGGGTTATAGGCTTGAATCTTCAGACTGAATCTGAATGCTTCGAGAAAAGTCTGATTTAATAAACTCCGTTTTCTTGCCTCAATGAAATTTTTGTGCTCCTAAGTGTTTCAACCAGTTTGCCCCATCTTAGATTGCTGAATGAATACGTCTGAGTACGCTACAGGGTCCTTTCGTCGGATTCAACTCTCGACGTCACGGTCAGGATGACCGACGAAATTGGGATCCTACCATAGGGCCACAGCTACTGCCCCTTCCAGTGACCTGTGGAAGCCACCTGCGCCCCTACATTTTTTGGCATGATTACACGGGCTTTCACCAATAGACACTACTGCAGGCTATGCACTACCACCAGGGTATAGGTCGGAACTTGATAACACTGGGACACGTACCCTTTCTACTTGTAAGCGGGCGTTACGGAACTCAAACCTTCCCAGAGAGGTTGCGGAAGCAATCGCCCATAGTGACATCCCTAGGTGCCTATGAAGAATGATGATTGAAGCCCTCAGTTGGAATGGCGAAATCCTGCCGAGGGAAACACGGCTCAAGCTATACCGGGACTTTTACCCTATATGGAGAATCCCACTATAGTCTTACATATGGACCCAGCCTTCCTACGGTTCTCGGGATAATCAAGCGATGCAAGGCCTGGTGCCAAAAGGACGCTCCGCCCCTATCTGGCTGCCGCGGACAGAGGGAACTCAACAGGGTCTATATAAAGTGACTCTCTGAGTATGTTTAGCAAGCCGGCCCCATGGAACCGGGGGCCGTCTCATTGAACTTCTAACCCGTTTGAGAGATGAGAACACCAGAGGATCCCGGCTCCACAGGCGAAGCATAATAAGAATCTAGCGATGTTTGGTTAGGGGTCGCCCTACAAACCGCATCCCTACGATATAACTTCAGCGATGGCGCGCACACGATGCCAAAGCGCCCATGAGGATCACCGCTCTAGTTGAGTGAGCTCGGCAACCTGAGCGTGGCATTGCACAAAAGAGGAAAGAGGAGAAAAAAGAGCCCTGTGATTTAAGCCATTGATGGGCATTCCCTATCCGAGTGGCCATCCTCTGACTATTGAGACGCTTTTCCCCGTCTTGCCAGGCCCTCCGTGACTACAAAGAGGCTGTTCTGAGGTACCTGAGCTTGTGTCACGGTGTACGTAGCACCTTAAGCCGACGGCAGTGAGGCACAGCAGGGCTATGGTCTGCCGTCCTCCGAGGGCGCGCTATGATGTATCACCCCCTGCTCACCTGACTGTGTATCGGAAGCCTGGGCGACGAAATCGCCGGCGGGTTCCTACGTGGTCCTGGGACTCACCGGCCCGGCTCTAGGCACGATTCGTTGCCCGAGAAAAGCGTGCAGGTAAAAAAGTCTCCTACCGCTCATCGATGGAGGCCATGCTAGCAGGAGCAAAATTCTACAATTGAAGAAATTTGAGCTCACCCGCTCAAAGGCTCCAACTGGTCCCCGGGAACTGTAGTGTTGTGCAGTGCGGCACAATAAGAGTCAGGTCCCGAGAGGGTTATAGATGGCGCCGTATGAGGTTTCAGCGAAAACTTCTCACGCACCCTTAAGGACCTGACGACAAGGTCATGCTGAAATACCCCAGCAGCCTCCGTGTGCGGGGTCGTGGTAGCAGCAATTGCATGCGACATACCTTTAAGGGTGGAGGGGACCGCGCTTCGCTCCACAGCCCTATGCTGCAAAAGGACGCACAACTCCGATCGGAGAAAGAAAAAGGAAAAGAGAAGACAAAGTCTATTCGGGGGTCTTCTTCTCGGCCAGAAGAACACCCCCCGCCAGTTCCCTTAAGCGTTGCGTGTCTGGTAGACATTGCTCGTCGAGCTTAAGTGATGGTGTCAATACCTCTATGGGGTCAAGTACAAAACTTCGAACCTGCCCGCGTCCCGATCCAGGAGACCAGACATAAGATTTTTCCATAGGTCTGGACAAGCGGTGCCAAGGGGTGCCCCTCCTTACAAGAATAAAATCCTTCCTCATAGGCTCGGACCAAGGGGGGCTGTCGTCCGAGGAGCATCCTCCGGCGAGACACAAGTCCGGTTAGGGCCACAATAGGTGTCCCCCGCAGGATCTGCTCCTCTTCCTCCCTGACCTTGCACAGCAACGTTGCCAACGCCTTACTAGATGGGAAACGCAAATACTTGCGAAGGCCCCCGAAAAAAACCAGCCTGTGATAGCACAGTTCTCACGTGCCGGAGTGTTGCCAGACAGGAAGCGGATACAGAGGTGAAGACAACTGGCAGTGAAGGTTTCTGGGAGAGAGCAAAACAGGGGTTGACCTGAGTCGTCTCTGCAGACTGTCCCCAACCAGCTGGACCGTCTGGTTGGATGGAGATGGCGCCATTCTCGCCTGGAGCGCAGCTCGGACAAGCTCGTCGGCTGCCCGTATCAGCAGGCCCAGGAAATTTGAACACACAAATAATGCGCACCTCAGGATGCTTCGCCATCACAGAGGATGAGGGGCCGGTCGAGTTGTTGATAAGCGACTAGAGCGCAGACCACCTTGTCTGCTATTGTGAACCAAAGCGGTCGACTGATTGTGTCCTTAAAAAGCGACGGTGCAGTACATGCTTGCCTCGTATGCGCCCTTTGAGACGGCCCAGGGCAAGGTGCCCTGCAGCAACTCGAGGCAGTTGAAGTGCCAGTGCAGTTGGGGCCCCGTCCAAAACCCCTGACACTGCAAGCACCTTGTACGTGGCCACCCACCGCCGTGGTGTTGAGGCAATTCACGTGAGCCAAACCACAGCATGCCTGGGCCCTGGCTCCTGGGCACTCCTGCCTGGTAGAACTCAAGGTCTTACCACGGGGTGAAAAGGGTTTTCGGAACGGGCCTGTGTCAACTTGTCACCCGAGAGTAACCGCGTTGGCCAAAACCGCCACACGCCGGAAGACTCCGGCCTGATCCATTGTTGCAGGAAAAGCAGTCTCTATGTAGCGCAACCCCATCAGCAGTGACTGCCGCCGCATCGTAAGCCCTATGGGCCCCAGGAGCCTCTGAACGTAGATTTCAGTGGGAGACGCCCGCCCCTGCTCTTTAATGTATTACAAGTCGTTCAACACGCCGGAGACACTTTTCGTAAAGCATGAGGCGTGCTGTCTGTTTTGACACGAGTCCACTCCATACCGGAAAAGAATCCTCTGCAGTCGGGAGAGTTTTGCTCCCTTATAGTCCCTTTACCCGGAAGAGCCCAACGATGCTGGGTTTGAAAGCGCGCACCTCCGCTTTGCTCGCACAACTGTCCTAGAGACTGGCAAGTAAGAGCCAATCGATAACGGGTATTGATTCGAATGCACCTGTTCTCTCTCTCATGGTCGAAAAGTCGCATGCGAAACAATCTTTGGGTCGGATACACCTGAAGATGCATTCATTTCTGCGTGACATCGTGAACGGATGGCTGTGAAGAGCCCTGTTCAAGATGCGACAGTCCAAAGATGGTCGACACCCCGGCCGGGCTTTCTTGGGTACAATGAAAATAAGGCTGTAAAACCCCAGACCTCATATCTTCTAGAAGAGCGAACCCCGTCTCTATCGCGTCCCTTTCGCCAGTAGGACAGGACTGTGCAATCTCTGCACGCGAGACATGGGCCAATCTAGCTGCTTTCACTCACATAACAGGTATGCCCCTGAACCTGGAGGGCTACCGGCGAACTAATCGCTTAGCCGCGTCCTGACGTTCAACGGAGCCATCGAGAAACGGGCTGGGTACTCCTGGAGCCGAGGCTCTCAGACACCGTGCAATGGCTCAACGGTAACTACATGCGACCCGCAGTGGGGCAATCATGAAGAACCGCAGACTGCGTCGGGCCCGGATCGTCATCTTTTGACCGCCCGAGGCTGGGTCTGGTAAGTGTGTGTCAGAACCTGACATGCTTCGGAATCAAGTGCTGGGTATAAGTTCCCGTTGGTTTGTCCTCCTGATCCGCCCACTGCTGCTCGCTGGTGAGAGAGGATGGTGAGTGTGATACGGTTCTGGATCGTCCACAACCCCCCGTCCCCCCTGGGGACCCAAAAAATAGAGGAATTCTCTTTGTCGAGAATTTGGGTACCACTGAACGTGAGGTCAGTGTCAAAAAAAAAGGAACCAAAAGATTCTCCGCCCTCCTCCGGGGGAGGGAGTGGTGCCTTCACCTTCTCCCGAAGAGCAACTTCCTCCATCTCTGTGTCGCCCGTCTCAGGGCCGCTTGCTCTTTTGCTTACCGCCAGGTCTGGCGGGGGCCTGGACAGGCAGGGCGGCTGCCCTGCGAGAAACCAAAACCAGACGGGTCCATGGCGCGATCAATTTGACTGAGCAGGCTGGTGCGCTGCAAAACTGCGGCCAGGTGGTGCAGCAGCTTCACGGCGCGGGGGCATGATGGGTTTTGAAAAAAGTTGGCCATCATTCTGCTTTTTGGGCTCAAGACAACAGCCTGGGACAGAAAGTCTCCATTGTGGTCGCCGAAACAAAGGCCGGTTCTGGACAAAAACGGTAAGGCGTTTAGGAACAATTGCCTTGTCCGCCCTTCAGCCGGCATGTCGACCAGACCAGCCAAAATAATGGACGCCTGCCACAAACCATAATATGGACATCACCAAGCGACAAACCGATACTCTTAAACGTCGCGTCGTAGCGCGTAGTCACGTCATGGTGCTGAGCTCCGTGAGACCATTCCGGGTCGTGGCCACCCTCGTGCAAGTCCCTCAGTGCCTTAGCTTGGTGCACTTGCAGTAACGCCGAAGCATGTAAGGTGGATGCAGCTTCTCCACAGGCCGTATACGCACTGCCGATCAGAGCCGACGAGTGCCTACAGGCTCGGGAGGGGAGCAACGGTTTGCCCCGCCGAGTGGTAGTGGCATTTGGACACAATTGCATCGCAACAGACCGCTCCACCTGGGGAACTCCTGTATACCCTCTCGCTGGACCCCCATTAAGGGTGGTGAGGGAGGATGAGCTACCAGGGCGGTTTCTGGCAGTAAGGAGGATTTCCGTCCATGTACCCCAGTGTATGGCTTCATCATGCACACATGTCCTCCGGTAATAAAAGGCACTTTGGGGTGGATCGCCTGAGAACGCGAGCACGGGCCACCTCCTAGAAACCCATCGTTCAACATGAGGTTCGATTACCACGTTGAAAAGGTCCACTCGGCCCATCCTCGTCGTCTCTCCGCGGCCCGGGAAGCATAGCCTTCAAAAAACAAAGAACTTTCGGGTCCGTAGGTCCCACGCATTGCTTCCCATAAGAGGCAGCAACGCTGACGTATCTTCATACCCGAAATTCTGGCTCACGCCTCCGTGAACGTGCGACCGACATCCTCGTTGGGGTGAGCCTCGGAGAACATGTGTACCCCCCGGGGGATCCGCATGCTCTCTTTAGGGCTCCGCTTGCTCGAGAATTCAAGGCTAAAGTTTCGGGGCATACCCTTGCCTTAGGAGGGGAATTCCTCACAACGTGACCGTGAGACCATCCCGCCCCTGCCAGAAAAGGGTACCCCCGGCTGCCACCAAAGGGACCCCCTGATCTAGGAGCACAGCACACTGCATCCTCCCCCTTGCAGGTACTGAGTCTGGTCCGCAACTCTGAGATGCATGCCCCCGAATGGGAGCATGAGTCATCCACGAACCGCCTCAAACGGCTTCACGCCCAGTGGCAGAGAGGCATCGATCTGTGACCTCACCGGCGCCATTTAACGACCGCCCCCGAACACACGGTGTTAAGACAAATCTTAAAAAACGTCTTCAAAAGTGTTCCCCCGTGAAGCTCTTTTAGAATGGAAAAGGCTCGTTTAGTGTGCTGAAGCGCACAGGGGAGATGGCCGTCTGCAACACACACAGGGTTAGTGCAGCCTGTTGTGTGCAACCCACTCGACATGGGAAACCACCGCCGCTGAAGCGCCGTCCATCAGCACGAGAGCCCACAAGGAGAGTGCTTGACTTGTAGTCTTTACTCTCTACTCGTAGAAGGTCAGGAGCAGAACGATAGAACCGCGCGGCTCCGAAGCGAAAAGCTGAATATACACTGCATCTGCTGCCTACTTATACTAACGCTGTGATCAGCAGCAGCTGGATGCAATAAACGCATGCCAATGTGCATTGGCTCATTTAGTTTACACACAAAGTGGATTGGTCTCTCTAAGCGAGATCCCAATTTCGTCGGGTCATCCGACGTGACGTCGAGAGTGACCGACTGAAAGGAACTATAGTTAGGCTATAAACTTGCACAAATGTTATAATTTCTTTTTTCTTTTTTTTTTTTTCCATGTGGTTAGTATATATACATTACTGCTCTTTTAAAAAAAAATAAAAAATTAATGAAGCGTTTTACTCATCCACGCGTGCATTAAATTAATCAAAAGTGACAGTAAGACATTTATAATGTTACAAAAAAAGTGTTTGAATAAATGCTGTTCTTTTCTTTCTATTAATCAAAGAAAAATTACATTTTAAAATATATTAAAAAAAAAACAGTTATTTTAAACTGTAATAAAATGTCAAACATTACTTTTTTAACTGTATTTTTGATCAAATAAAAGCAACCTTGGTGAGCATAAGAGACTAAAAAAAAAAAAAACCTTTTGAATGTTTATATATTCTAAGAATAATAATGATTAATAATTAATACGGGGGGGGTGGTACTTTTAATAAAATTTCATTAATTAAAACATATTGAAGAGGAGTATTCCGGTTATTGGTATGTATGAATGCATTTTGAATAATTACCAGATTCGGGGAAAAAAGAGAGAGAGAGTCATGTCATACCCACATTGATACAAACATAAAGTGAATGGCATTTTGCTTCTGGAATCCAAATACAATCTAACCACAGCGCAGAATAGGCTAATAAAAATAAAATGACAAGTCTAAGAGTCTCCACCGAGGGCGGATTCAGGACAACAGGGGTTCAGGTTAACAAACCCACAGCAGCTGCTGATTTGACAGCTCTGATTGATAAGGGTCGAGAGGAAAATTGTCAGTTTCTGAAAAGCGTGATGGCATGCAATAGATAAGAAGGCAAGGAGGGTCATGGACAGAACGGGGGTATGTAACGCCAGGGGAATGATGTAGCATTAAGACAAGATCTGAAATTTCCGTTTTGGTCGTCCATACTTAACACGGACATTGGTGGAAGACAGAACATTGCTCATTGGCGTGTTCGCCTCGGTGGCATACCCCATGGTCGATATACCAGTACTATCTGTAAAAGAAGGTAACACACTACGCTGCCACTAGCATGCGAGTGACAACGTCGTTGCTACATCGACGTTCCTAATGACGCTGCTCTGCATCTCAGTTACTAGAAGAGGGGGCACATAATCGCACGTTGTGCATGAGCGCAGCCAAAGTACCTTACACGCCATTACCGCTGATAAATTTGTCTCTCAGAAGTTGCTGGTGATATGAAGGGAGAGCGCTTTCTGCCATGTACTAGTATGTCATCCATCAGTTTCTCTCAAACTCTGTACATTTTGTGCTTGAGTAGGTTTATGAAGCGAACGGTGTAGCAAACATGCCTGTCACGAGCTGCTCTGTGGGACAGTTGGGCAAACAGATGGCTTTTGTGTACGAGATAAATTACGTTATGTGCTCTAATATGACAACATCACATCAAACGAATGTCAGTGACATCTGAGAGTTGGGTTTACAAAGCTGATGAAATTAAAGTTTGAGTTGCGTCTGATTATATCAGGATGCCCTGAAGAAAAAAGCTACAGCCTTTTTAAGCTGGTTTAATTCTCATATAACCAGTAAAACAGGTTGGTTACCAGCAAAAGTAATTTCATTCTGGTCAAACACATCTCCCTGCAGCAATAACCAACTTGTGTCAGTAACAGACATGCATTGGCCAACTACAGTGGAAAAGATTCATCCCCATTTAAAATAATCACATTTTGTTGCTTTGCTGCCTGAAATTAGTTTTTGTTTTATCCAGCTGTATTTACTCAGTGCAACTGAGTACACCAACAAAACACCAAAATCAGGAATAATAATAATAATAATAATTTAAAAAAAATCAGAATCACTGCGCGGAAAAACAAGAGAGTTCCAAAAATTACTTGTAAATCAATCAGTGTAGTAAAACCTTCTTAATTGAAAACAAAGCCATTTGATTTTCTACTGTGATCAGCTGTGGTCATTTTGATTCCCTCAGCATGCAAAGAGCTTTCCTGGTGCATTTCAGTCCTTGGTAGTACAACTGAAGCAAACAAATCAACTATGGGTGGCAAGGCACTGTCAAAAGATCTCCGGGATAAAGTTGTGGACAGGCACAAGTCAGGAGATGAATGCAAAAAAAATTCAAAGGATTTATCAATGGCTAGAAGCACAGTGAAGACTATTATTAAGAAGTGAAAGGTATTTGATACAACAGAGACCCTCCCTGGATCAGGACGTCACACCAAACTGGAAGTAAAACCTGAGGAAACTTAGAGAGGCGATCAAGAGCTACAGCAACTCTGAAGCAGCTACAGGAATTTATGACAAAGAGTGGTCATTGTGTGCATGTGACAACAATATCACAAATTATCCACAAATGTGTGTGTTTTTGTAGTGTGGTAGTTGGTTGGTTTCAAGAGAATTAAAAGTCGACACTTCTCAAGAAAGGCCACATGCAGTCACGACTGAGCTTTGCCAAAAGGCACCTTGGTGATTCTGAGGCAGATGAGATTAAAATTGAATTATCTGGCCTCAACACCAAACGTTATGTCTGGTGAAAGTCCAGTACAGCTCACCGTCCAAATAACAGCATTCCTCCAGTAAAGCATGGAGGTGGTATTTTCCTGTTATGAGGGTGTTACGAAAGGGAGATGTTCTGCATGGAATAGTCAGAGCCAGACGTAAACCCCATTGAAAATCTGTGGAATTGAAGACTTGAAGACTGCAGTCCACAAACAGTCACCATCAGATTTAACTGAACTTGAGCAGTTCTGCGAAGAAGAGTGGGCAAATATTGTAAATTCTAGATGTGCAAAGTTAGTAGAGACACATCCAACAGACTAAAGGCTGTAATTAAAAAGGTGGTTCAACATAAGACTCAATTATGATCTATAAATTAATGTACTGTATAGAAACCACTTTAAGTTTAAAATACACATTAATTTCGAACAAGTCTCCTCAGGAAAACAAGACACTATGTTAAATGTGCAGTCAAGGTAAATGTATCTTGCTTTCAGGTATTTATTACTAATATTGGAAACCCAAAACAAAAATAACAAAATACAGATTTCCTTTTTAGTATTTCTGTATTATTTTTTGGCCACATGCAAATTACAGTTACATTTAGACATTAGCAGACACTTTTACCAAAGGATAAAAGTTATCCAAAGAGGACAATGGAAGCAATCAAAATAAACAAAAGAACAATGATATGCAAATGCTATAACAAGTCTCAGTTAGCCTAACGCAGTACACGTAGCAAGTTTTTTTTAAATTATATAATAAAAAGAAAACATATAGAATAGAAAAATAATAGAGCATGCTAGTGTTAGAGGCCTTTTTTGCTTTTGTTATCAGAAAGTCAGAAAGTCAGAATATAAGTGTATATAAATAAAAAGAAAAAAAATAGAATGCAAAAAAAGAGTAAGAGAAGCAAGTGTTAGTTTTTTCTTTTTTTTTAAAGAAACAACAAGCAGTTAGTAACATTAAATCGAGTGCAAGTCTAAAAAACGGCCACGTTTAAAAAAAAATAAAGAAGTAGGAATTAGAATAAGAGTGCTTAGAGTTAGAGTACAGGGGTGGCAAACTCCGGTACTGGAGAGCCACAGCCCTGCAGAGTTTTGGTTTAACCCTAATCAAACACACCTGAACAAATGGTTTGAATGGTTACTAGGAAGCTACAGGCAGGTGTGTTTTAATTAGGGTTAGAGCTGAACTCTGCAGGGCTGCGGCTCTCCAGGACGGAGTTCGCCAACCCTGAGTTAGAGGGTCAAATAAAGATGGAAGAGGTTTTTTTTTAAAGCTGATTCTTGAAGATGGCTAAGGACTCAACTGCACGGATTGAGTTGGGCAGGTCATTCCAACAGGAGGGAACATTTAATTTAAAAGTCAGAGAAAGTGAGTTTTGTGCCTCTTTGGGATGGCACAATAAAGCGACATTCACTTGCAGAATGCTAGCTTCTAGAGGGTACATAAGTCTGAAGTATTGAATTTAGGTAAAGGGGTGCAGAGCCCGTGGTGGTTTTGTAGGCAAACATTAATGCCCTGAATTTTATGCGCAGCAGCTAGTGTACACTCTTAAAAATAAAGGTGCTTCAAAAGGTTCTTCAAAGCGATGCCATAGAAGAACTAAAATTTTTGGTTCCACCAAGAACCATTCAGTCAAAGGTTCTTTAAAAAAAACATCTCTTTCTTACCTTTTAATAATCCGAAGAACCTTCTTTCGCCACAAATAAACTTTTGTGAAACAGAAAGGTTCTTCAGATGTTAAATGTTCTTTATGGAACCATTTAGACAAACAGGTTCTTCTATGGCATCGTGAAGCTGCTTTATTTTTAAGAGTGTAGCCAGTGAAAAACTATAAACAGAGGTGTGAAGTGCATTCTTTTCGGCTCGTTAAAAATTAATTTTGCTGCCGCGTTCTGGATTAATTGTAAGGGTTTGATAGAACTGGCTGGAAGACCTGCAAGAAGAGCATTGCAATAGTCCAGCCTGGACAGAACAAGATTGGAGAAAAGGAGTGGTGAAGCATGTTCCGAAAGAAAGGGCCGGATCTTCCTAATGATGTATAAAGCAAATCTGCAGGACCGCCGTTTTAGCAATGTGGTCTGAGAAATTCAACTGATCATCAATGTTTCCAATATCCCAGGTTTTTGGCTCTGTTGTGAAGGAGAGGGAGTTATGGTTGATGGGACCTAACCCACGTGATCTCATGATTAATTTGTATGTAGTTGTACGTTAAAATGTGGTTCTAAAAAAGTACATTTACGTACGTATACAGGCCATAAACGTACAAATATTGACGTTTTTTCAGCCTCTAAACGTACAAATACTTACGTATTTTCAGAATTTAAACGTACAAAACCGACGTATTGACGACACCTAAAAATGAACATTTATGAATAATGAAATCGCGGCATTCATTTGATTATTATTGTTGCATATGAATTAATTGTTTTCAATTGCATGATCATTTTTTTCTTATGAAATATAACATTTGTTTGTTGGTTTCCCTGCCAGTCGTTTCCAGAATATGCCGACATCATGTTAACAAGACTTACTTTAAACCTTAATAATAACATTTCTGCAATCGTTTTACCTTTACTTGTCATGTAATGTTACTGAGGTGACATGGGCCAAAAAAGGCGTTTTCCCTCAGACATGCTGTGACTGACCATAAACTTAAATAACCAAAAAACGCACATTATTCGCGAAAATTAAACAATTTTATTAGTGCGCGGTAATCAAAATCTTCAGAATCCATCACGACTGCGAGGAAGAGACCCAAATTCCAGCCTTTATGTGGCGATTTGTTGATTCTCAATTTGAGCAGCGACCGGTAAGCAAAGCACGCGACCTGACTGACGCACTCTTGACAAATTCAATGTTGACGCTCAAACGACGGGGCAGGATAATCGACGATCATTGGCTCTCGCATGCAGTCGTCACAGCTTGCGGACATGCGTGTTTCTGGTGTGAGGTGGTTTGAATGAGCGCCGCGCGTTCCTTACAAGAGTTCATTGAGTGGATCGGGAAAATTATTGGATAATATGTTCAGCGGACTAACAACATAAATTTGCTCTGGATAATACCAACCTACTGATTCCGCCAGAGAGGACTCGGGTTGCTGCAACGCAGGTCTTGTTATTACTTTTAGTGTGCTTTGACATTTTTGCATGAAATAATGATTGTAACGTTAATTGCATTTATCTGTCTGTCATGTTGTTCTTATACTGTACAGAAATGTTTAGGCTTATAGGTAGGAGTGGAATTAGCGACTATAAATATATTTTAATGCTATATTGTTACTAAAAGTTTTATTTTCCTGCGTATTTCGTTTATATCTTTATATTTCGCTAAAAATGGGTAAGTTAAGGGGTCTAAAAATCAAAATTGCGTAATAATAAAATTATAAAAATGCATATTCGCTATAAAATGGGTAACTTAGGTTAAGGGGTCTAAAAATCTAAAATCGCTTATTGATAAAATTGTATCAATGCCATTATGATTCGATAAAATTATATCAATGAAAAATGAAATTATATAAAAGATACGTAAATATTTGTACGTTTTTTTAGCTAAAAATACGTAGCGATTTGTATGTTTTAAACGTTGAAATACATCTAAATTGTACATTTTAGCATGACTAAAAACGTACAAACGTGTACGTTTTGTGCTTGTAAATGTTACGTATTAATACCTACGTATAAACATGAGACCAGGCCGGCCTAACTGGATGGTGAAATTGTGATGAAACGATGGGTTTGATGGAACCACAGGTAGGTCTGTCTTGGCAAGGTTGAGTTGGAGGTGATGGTCCTTCATCCAGCAAGAAATGTATTTAGACAAGCTGAGATGCGAGCAGCTAACGTTGGATCATCAGGATGGAATGAGAGATAGAGTTGCGTGTCATCAGCATAGCAGTGATATGAAAAGCCAGTTTTCTGAATGACAGAACCTAATGATGACATGTAGACAGAGAAGAGAAGTGGTCCAAGAACTGAGCCCTGAGGCACCCCAGTAGTTAGATGTTGTGACTTGGACACCTCACCTCTCCAAGGTATCTTGAAGGACCTATCTGAGAGATAAGACTCAAACCACTGGAGTGTGGTTCCCGAGATGTCCTTTGCCAATAAGGTTGACAGGAGGATCTGGTGGTTAAACATGTCAAAAGCAGCGGACAGATCCAGCAAAATAAGTACTGAAGATTTGGAATCCGCTCTTGCCAGTCTTAGGGCTTCAACAACTGAGAGCAATGCAGTCTCGGTTGAATGTCCACTTCTGAAACCAGACTGGTTGCTGTCGAGGAGGTTTTACTGTGTGAGAAAGGCAGAGACTTGGTTGAACACAGCTCATTCAAGTGTTTTTGCAATGAAAGGAAGAAGGGGAACCAGTCTGTAGTTCTCTAAAAGAGATGGGTTAAGGGTGGGATTCTTAAATAATGGGGTTATACGAGCCTGTCTCAATGCTGAGGGAAAAAACACCAGTGTGAAGGGATGTGTTAATGATGTGAGTGAGTGCAGGTACAACTGCAGGAGAAATGGCTTGAAGAAGATGAGATGGAATAAGATCAAGCGGACAAGTAGTAGGATGAATGGAAAGGATGAGTTTAGAGACCTCTGCCTCAGAGAGTGGAGAGAAGGAAGAAAACGAGTGTATGTTTGCTGGTAAGATGTATTTGACAGATTGTGGTGTGGAAAATTGTGCACTGATGGTTTTAATTTTATTAATGATGAACGTGGCAAAGTCGTCAACTGAGTTGATGAAGGAGGCGGAGGTGGAGGACAAAGGAGGGAGGAAAATGTTTTAAAGAGCATGCGAGAGTTAGACGAATTGTTCATTTTGTTATGGTAGCATGTCCTTTTAGCAGTGGAGACATTAGCAGAGTGATCAGACTGATACACATTAAGTTCAGTAGTATTTTTTGATTTGCTCCACACCCTTTCAGCAGCCCTGAGCTTAGAACGATGCTCGTGGAGAACATCATACAGCCAAGGGGCAGAAGGAGTGGTACGGCCTGGCCTGGAAGACAAGGGGCAGACAGTGTCTAAACAAGATGTAAGAGTGGAGCAGAAAGTATCAGTAGCAATGTTAACATACAGAGATGCTAACTATTTAGGAGGAGGAAGCGATGATGCAACCATAGCAGATAGCCGGGAGGGTGAGAGTGAGCGTAGGTTACGTCGAAAGGTGACATGTGGAGGGGTGTGTGTTGGTTAAGAGTGAGAAGAGAGTGATACGAGGTGTGCAGTGGAGTAACCAGTACATGATCAGTGGAGCAGTGTCGTGTGTAAATAAGGTCCAGTTGGTTGCCTGATTTGTGAGTAGCCGTAGTTAACACTCTCTTGAGGCAAGCAGAGTGTGGAAGTCTGCAGCCTGAGGTTTATCTAGGTGGATGTTGAAGTCTCCAAGCATAACTAGGGGAGTACCATCCTCAGGAAAGGTTGAGAGCAGCACATCTAATTCATCCAAGAAGTTACCTTGTGGTCCTGGGGGTCGATAAACAACTACAAAATGGATTTTAAAAGGGTGGGTAATAGTGACTGGATGGGATTCAAAGGAGCTGCTAATACCCAGAGAAGGTAAAGGAATACATTTCCAATCATTAGAGATAAGCAGACCAGTACCTCCACCTCTTCCAGTTAGACGGAGAGTGTGGGAAAATGAGAAAATATTGGAGAGTGCTGCAGGAGTAGCAGTGTCCTCTGGTTTGATCCACGTCTCTGTCAGGGCCATGAGGTTTAGTCTTGAATGACTTGTAATAGAAGTAATAAAATCTGCTTTGTTTACTGCAGACTGACAATTCCAGAGACCAATAGAAAAAGAAAGTAGTGTATTAGCAGACATAGGCAAAGAGCACATATTGTTAGGATTGCTCTGCCTACTGTGTGTGATGTGTGGTTTGCGAGTAGTAGTAATAGTAGGGATATGGAAACACATAGTAAGAGTTAGTCATAGAAACAGAAACAGAAGTGAAGAAAGGTGTAAAAAAAAGAGGTTGAGTCAAAAGCGATACTTATGTCCCTTGTCTGTGTCCCTGCACTGTGGAGTCGCACGGTAGAGTCTTCGGTTACACTCTTCGGTTTTCACATGAGAATTTAATGCAATGAATTTATGAATTTAAGACGTTATGCTTGATTTAAGACCTTTTCAGGCCCTAAGACTTTTTAAGCCCCACAGAAACCCTGTAAATGTTGTGATTAAAAAAAAGACTTACTGTATATCACCTGGACTGAATGCTATCCACCAAAAAAAAAAACAGGAACAAACGCATACAAAAAAACCCAACAATGTTTTATAAGAATTCCTTCAGTGCGCCCATAATATAATCAAATGCACTCTAATTAGGTCAGAAATGTGGCTCATGGGACACAGTCCTGATGTATCTCCAGAGCATCACTATGTCCAGCCTTTTTGCAACTTACCTAATTACACAACATCAGTGTGAAAGGACAGCGCCCCTGCATGTCCTCATGAGAGACCCTGCAGTTGTTACCCACCGTCACGGATTAATTAACACAATGTGGGTCTCTTGAACTCTGACAGATCAACCTACAGTCATTACTTTTCCACCTGCTTAATCAACTTTCCCATGATGACCTTCAGCTCCTCAGGATCACACACATACACTATCTTTTACAACATGATTGAGCTCCACTGAAAGAATAAGAGACGCTCATACAACACTGCCCAAACAGATTTTGATAAATGTCTGGTGGATTCCAGCTGCACAGGACCATTAAAATGTGAATCGGTGCCCTTTAAAAAGCAGGTGCATCCACATATGGGGTTCATAGGTAGAGATGCAATTACAGGGATGCAGACCCTCCAGCTCTATTTGTCATCATGGTAAGTCTGATATTTGAGTATGGGCTGCGAAAGGCTCTCTGCAACTCAAGCCAAGAAGCCCCAGATGCAATAATGTCATCAAAAAGGATTGCTGGGAAAGTTTACGATTCCTCACTACTCAGAGGTTCACAGACACCAAGCCATGATTAATGTTAGGCTTTGCCAGGAAAGAGTGCTCTTGGGAGAGCAGGAACTTCAAGGTTCTGCTTTTCCATGAATATGTTTTTGATAGTAGAGTGTCTGAAATTGTCTTAGAAACCCTTTTTTTAAACACAAAGAGAGAGGCACTGAAATATGTGTCATGCCTCCTCTGTCCACCCCACAGAAGAATATTAATGACTTATTCGAGGGAGGTCTTGGTTATGTGACCAACTCTGATTTTCTACAAATGTCACAGGCAAAATCTTTGGAGGAAATTCAGTAAGAGTGAGTGATGCACCAATTTTGCACAAGTAGCTTTAGTGTCTAATTCACTGACGGACTTATTCAAATGAGGTACTGGCAAACTCGCAATAGAAAATGCACACAAACTGTGCTTTCAAATAAAATTTCAATAGCACAATGAGTCTTGTGAATAAAGAACAATATATTGAGCCAAAATTACATAAAGTGGAGGCATGTTTGTGCTGAAAATAAAGACAAGCACTTAACTTCAATACAAACAATACAATGGAATTTCATCACATTTAGTACCTGGTTAAACTGCTTTGTGGTTAATAAATAAGAAATGTTTCGCACACAAAAGTAATACCGCTGAAGTTTTTCTTTTTATTTGATGTTTTATATAAATCAGGTGATGGGCATCTGTACCTTTCAAAATACTTTGAGACAAAAATACACTACTGTTAAAAAGTTTTTGTTTCGGGTTGATAAGATTTTTTTGTTAATGCTGAATCAAATCTGAATTTTCGAGCAGCCATTACTAGAGTCTTCAGTGTGACATGATCCTTCAGAAATCATTGTAATATACTGAATTGGTGCTCAAGAAACATTTCTTATAAATCTCAAAGTTAAAAGCAGTTGGGCTGCCTAAAGTTTTTACAGAAACCATAAAGCTTTTTTTTCAGGATTCTTTGATGAATGGAAAGATCCAAAAGAACAACATTATAAATGTCTTTACTGTCACTTTCCATCAATTTAATGCATACTTGATGAATACAAGTATTAATCTCTTTCAAACTAACTTACAAACATCTTTTGAACAGTAGTGTGCACAACAACACTTAAAAGTAAATTAGAATAATTGCCTATAAGTTCCATGATTGGACTGTTATTGCTATGACTCCAGAAAAGCCTTTTTTTATTGACACAATAAAACAACTTTTGTGAAGCCTTATCACTAAGTGGGCATACAAATTGTATTTTGAGCTATTTTGAGTCAAACCCCATTATTTTGAGTGATATTTGTCTAAGCAGTGTTTAAGACCACATCCTGTTTAATTCATACCTCTAGGCTGACCTGGCACAAAGCTATAGTTTGCTTTGTGTCTTGACTTTGGCCTGTTGTAGGGTCCATTTCTTGAGGCACAGCCTGTGGGCTCCGGGGGACGGAGCTCAGACTTGCCATTATTGTTTACAGAGGCTTTTGTGAGTGATGTAAAATACACATGACCACCCGATGGCCTTCACACATTCATTCTTGAGGAAACAGAAATATTTCCAACAAGCCATTGCTGTTAAACTCTTTCAACTGTTGCAAATGGACTGAGTGAGAGATCGGATAAATAATATTTATTTCTGAAATAATTTATATAAATATTTCCCTCACACTATATGATAACGCACCACTGACTTTTTTCCTACTAAGATGAGCGTTTTTTTTCTCATAAAATGAAAAATAAAAAAAGTTGCTGTTAAGCAACTGAAGAAGAGACATAAAATGGTTGATAAAGGAATGTGTAGATGTCAAAGGTTGTGTGGTGCTACATCAAGAACATTGGAGCATTTGAGCAGAAGCCTGCAGGATAAACCTGATATTCTCTGCTCCCAGTCACCTCCATATATAACATTGATTTCTGAAGCCATCACCACCCTGAAGGGGACAGAAAAACTAGAGAGAGAGGAACTCTTCTTATTTCTGACTGATAAAATTTGACCAAGGCGCTGGCTCTGAAATAGACAAACCTCCTGTTTTTCCTCTGGAAAATGGACACGGTAGGTTCACGGGTCAAGGCTTTGAGGTTTTCAAAGCAGTTTTTTTTTTCCATCTTGGCAAAAGGAGGCCTGCAGTGTTTAACTAGACACGGAGCTATAAAACAGAGGACACTGTAACAGACACTATCAGAGTGAGAATGGCTAAGATAACAGAGATCTCACACAGACATGATTGAAAATGGGCAAAGTCATGGACAAAAGATGTCCTCTATCTGATCTTACTGTAAATTATGGATGAGCTAAAGACATAATAGCTCTGTTCCAATACCAATGCCTCACTGCCTACTGTCTACACAGGCATCCTAACCATCACTGAACACTATAAGTGAGTGATTTAGAATTTTTAAATAAATTAATACTTTTATTCAGCGTGGATGAGTCGAAAGTGACTAGAGAAATATTTTGTAACAACAAATAAATCTTTACATTTTAAATAAACGCTGTACATTTAAACTTTCTATTTATGAAAGAATCCTGAAAAATATGTATCCACAAAAATATCAAGCAGCATAACTGTTATTAACATCTAGAATAATAAGAAATATTGCTTGAGCACCAAATTTCATGATTTCTAAGGATCATGTGACACTGAAGACTGGAGAAAATTCAGGATAAAATAACATTTTTAAATATATTCAAATAGAAAACAGTTATGTTAAATTGTAATAATATTTAACAGTTTACTGTTTTTAATGTATGTTTTTTATCAAATAAATGCAGCCTTGGTGAACATAACAAACAAAAAACATTAAAAAAAATATAACCGACCCAAACTTTTAAATTGTAGTATACATATTTAAAGGTTAATTATTATTGTGTCAAAAAGTGTAATTATAATAATAAAGTGTGATTATTATAATTATAATTATATATGAACGCAATATTATACAACAACAAAAGTTATAGTATTTGTGATATTATTGTACTAAATTGAAAATAAATTATTAAAACATTATCTGGTGGAAAATAATATAAATTAAAATAATGAATCATTTTTATTGAGCTTGATGATATTTTCTTTCTCTATCCACTCTATCTACATGTGTTTCTGCCAGGAAAAGCCTTCACTTCAGAAGTGTGCCGATGATGCCTTAAAATGAAGCCTCTGTAGGCAGCTCACTGAAATTTTGGAACAGAAAAAATGACCCTCTCTGTTGAAAAAGGCTGTGTGAGACATCTGTTAATTTTGGCTGAAGAGGAAGGAAGGCAAACAGGAAGAAGTAGTCTGAAAGCGAAGAAGCTTTTAAAGAACGATTCACGGCAGCTTTTGAGACCCACTGTGAACGAACATCCCTGAAAGATCAATGGATTATTGCATAACATCCATCAAGATCGTTCACTAACTTGAAATTCAGAGCATGAGAGTATACAGGAAATTAACATTGCATCCTCCCTGAACAATGTAAGGAATGGCAGCCTCAAATCTATTCTGCTGTCTATGGACAAACTCCTCCATCATTTGGAAATGCAGACACTGTACACACAATACAAGCCTTTGAAACCAATTTGCTAGAAAGCACGCATTAAAAAGTCTCCGGAAAAAAATAAAAACCAGTCTGTGTGATTACATCTCCTACACTGTGAGCACACAAGTATAATATACAAGGTTTTCTATTGATAAGACCACGTTTCTTTTTTTAGTTTAGCCACTCGTTTTTTTCTTCTTCTCTGCTATGAAGAAAGTTGACTTTCATGAACACTCAACGGTGAATAAAAGCCTCTATTATGCTATGAAACTTACAGTAAATAAAAATGTAAAACCATTAAATGAATTGATTGAATTGAAAATCAGACCATCTGAACTAAACATTAAAAACAACCATATCTTTATAAAACAACGCAATAAAAAAAATCATCTCTCATAAAAGGTGGCATATAAGAAAAAAAAACATGATATTTACATTTAATATTCTTGCTTTCAAGTTTGGTAAACAGTTGTAAAAAAAATTCCAACAACTGAGTTAAAATATATATCAGTTAAAAAAGTTTTAAAAAATCACATTAAAAATCACGTAAAGTGATTTTTTTCAGTTTTTGACTGAAGTCTGTTATGTTCATCAAGGCTGCGTTGATTTAATAAAAAATACAGCAAAACAGTAATATTGTATATACAAATTAAAATAACTGTTTTCTATTTGGATATACATTAAAATGTAATGTTATTTCTGTGATGCAAAGCTGAATTTTCTATCTAGCCTTCAGTGTCACATGATTCTTCAGAAATCATTCTAATATGCTGATATGATGCTCGAAACATTTCTTATCATTATCATCATCAATGCTGAAAACAGTTGCTCTGAATACATTTTTTTTCATGGAAACAGTGATACATTTTTTTCAGGATTCTTTGATGAAAAGAATGTTCAAAATAACAGCAGTTATTTAAAATAGAAAGCTTTTCTAACAATGTGAAAGTATTTACTGTAATTTTTCATAAATTTTATGCATTTTTGCTGAATGAAAGTATTGATTAAAAAACACCTGATCCAAAACTTTTGAAAATACAATTAATAATATTTACAAAGCAGAATTTCTGTGCTGATCACTTGAATTCTGTGGAATAGATCTAAATTTGATAAAATATTAGTCGAGAGTAATATATTCTTACTAAAAGATGAAAACATGGTCAAAATAGCCTAAACGTTTAATAATGAACATATGAGATGCAGGGCATGTATGCTACAAGTCTGCAGAAATCTGCACAACTCTCCATCATCCCACTGTGGCAATAAATAGCAAGTAATAAACCCAAATGTCCATTCACCTTAACTTTCTTGATGAGGCTGAAAGTTCAATATTGAATAGGAATACACTGCAATAATGGAGATCCCCCAAGGGAATCATAAGGCAAACACTATACCTCACAATGATTATAATGTTATATTGTCCCAGTTTATGAGCTTGCTAAATTGCCTTCTGACTGGATTGAAAATCTTCTCAAATTACCTTGGTGGGGCAAATATTTAAGACCGAAGCACAGAGTGAACTCAAATTCATAAGTGCTCAAGGGCTTCATAAATTTAAAAGAAAACAGATTCACTTAAACAAGCGGGATCAATATATGATAGAATACTAGAGAGAGACGAGAGGAGAGAGGCAATTGGCAGTTCTTTCAGTCTTCCAAGTTCACATGCCTTGAAGGTATCAGACTTTGGCTGAAGTCATGGGTAGAGCCACAGACGAATGCATATAAGGAGCAAAACAAATGCCACTGAGCATGACAATTTGAAGTTTTTTTTTTCCCCAACTTATCCCATTAACACAAAGGAACATGTCTGTGATCGGTGCGATTCATCAAACTGTCAGCAACATGACTTGTCAGTGTTGTTCTTATAGGCTTACATTTCATGAGTGGAAAATCACTGGTAATTTTCATTCGCCCTGTCAATTTCCGTTGTAATTGAACATGCAGCAATGCTCCGAATACCTATTAGTTTTTTCTTAGAGGGTATAACGGCACTAACGATTAAAAGGAAAACAGATGTGTAAAGGAACCCTATTTTAAACCGTGCCACTAACATGTTGGAGCATTAGTGTCTTAATGCTAAAGATTTAACATCCGCTCCAAGACAGTATCATTATGATGATTAACAATTTTACTGTAAACAGCAGCGTTTGACTAACTCTAACTGGGTCCATTAGTAAATAAGCAGAAAACAAACAAAAGCAAACATATCTTCACTCGATTCCTCATGCTTAATTAGAAAACTTCACAAAAGTTGGATTATTCTCTTGACAGCTGCACACTTGATTACCATGGCAACAACCTTGCTGTAACACCACCTAATTATGATTAATTATCTGTTACCGAGGGAAGTAATCAGCACTTGCCATTGGCTCCCAAGAGATGATGATTAAATGCTGGAAAAACATTGAGGAACTTGCCAGCACAAGATGTCGATACGATCATGATAATTCTCGATTTAACCAAAAAGTGGGATTTTCATATTATCAGGCTATTAATGAGAGATTCGATTCTAAGAAAACACTGTCAGATATGGTTTGTATGAATCATCTTGAATCATTTGGATTTAGGGAAGAAGTTCTAATCCCTAACATAGTACCATTCCCACCAATTACAAATGGATCCGCCACACTGAGTCATTCATGACATGTCAAATAACTTAACGTGACGGCCGTTAATCTTCAGTGCTTATAGAAAAAGATGATGAAAACTCATTTCAATGCATTTAAATCAGTAGGCTGGAAATGCACTGAATTGCTGCAATTGTAAGTAAAAGTAAGAAGATGCAATTACGCAAGTGTCCCCTCTGGAATTTGACTTAACTACGGCCTATTAGCAAGACTACGCTCATTTACGGCACTATCAGACTCCTCATTCACATTTCCAAAGCCAATTTGCAGCTCAAGACAAGTAGAATAGACCTTTGACCTGGACAAGAAAGGGATGGAACCAGGAGGCAAACAAGCTGAGCAGCAAAAGGAAAAAGAAAAAAAAAATTCACATAGTACAGATGAAATTTTACTGTATGATCCTACTAACCTGTATGATGTCTGGATCAGTCTCCTATACTACATCATTACGGAAAGGATAGCTTTATGTTTAGCAGCACTTGAGGTTTCAATTTCAGTAAACAGAACCAAAAGGTTTGGGACAGAATATCATACTAAAATACTTAGTTTCTTGCCATTCTTATTCAATTGTGCCGCAACACCTTTACTGAATCTACAGCTTGAAACAGATCAGAGTTCAGTGTATTCTGATTCTGTATTTTTAATTAATCAAAAACATACAGTGCAATCAATGCACTACGATTCCCACACAAATGATTCTGATGGACAGTTATTTTTCAGTAAATCAAAAACATACAGTGCAATCAGTGTAGTCTGATCCCCCGAATTGACTCTTATGAGTCAGTTCTTTTTAGAAAATCAAACTGATTTTAGTCTGATTAGTGATACTGATAGTCTGAACTAGTCTGATTCCTAAATGAATGGCTCTTATAAACGTTTCTCTTCAGTAAATCAAAAACATACAGTGTAATCAGTGTAGTCCGATTCCTGAATGAATGACACTTATGAACAGTTCTTCTAAGTGAATCAGAAACATACAGTACAAAAACTGTTGCCTGTCTACAAACCTGTGCTGACTAGCTGGCCCACATCTTTTCACAGATCTTCAACAGATCACTGGAGCTGTGCACGTGAAGGGAGCACACGTCCCTTCATGTTTCAAATGCTCCACCATCATCCCCATTCCAAAGAAACTCAAAAACACAGGACTGAATGATTACAGACCTGTTGACTTACCATCTGTGGTCATGAAGTCATTTGAGAGGCTGGTGTTGGCTTATCTGAAGGACATTAATGGACCCTTACTGGACCCCATGCAGTTTGCTTACCGAGTAAACAAGTACATCTGGACAAACTGGGGACTTCTGTGAGGATCCTGTTTGGGTCTTCAGTTGGGCCTTCAACACCATCATCAAGAACTCCTCCAGACCAACCTAACCCCAGTTACGTTCCAGCTTATCTGTCAGGGATCACAGCGTTTCTGACAGATAGGCAACAGCTAGTGAGACTAGGAAAATTAATGTCAAACAGTCGCACCATCAGCACTGGGGCCCTTCAGGGCTGTGTTCTCTCCTACGGAGATCTCCCTGTACACCAAAGGACGCCCTTACTGGGGCCCCTCTGTCAAGCTTCTGAAGTTTGCAGACGACACTACAGTCATCGGCCTTATCCAGGACAGTAACGAGTCTGCTTACAGTCAAGAGGTTGAGCAGCTGGCCTTCTGGTGCTGTCTTAACAACCTCGAGCTTAACACGCTCAAAACTGTGGAGATGATTGTGGACTTTAGGAGAAATCCCCCAGCCCTCCCCCACTCACTATAATGAACAGCACTGTGGCAGAAGTCGAGTCATTCCTGTGTAAACGTACCTTTTGCAAGAATTGTGAAATTATTTGTTATGAAAGCATCTTATAATTTGCCAAAAGAACTACACTTCCAAATATTTCTTCCTTAAATGTACTAAAATAATTGTTAGTGGAATAAATAAGGAACCAGAATTACCGTCTGCCTTCTTGGTTTAACAAACAACTAGCAGTAGATTGTTGAATTTGAAGCTATGAGGATTAGCAATTCATTGCAGAATTCCCATAAACCTTATCAGCTATTCATGAAGGTAGATTGATCATGAATGCTCTCAATTCAGCATCTATACCCCAGAACTAAAGAATTCAAGAAGCATGACAAAGGCAATCATTTATTAATACGTCAAGGTAATACTTCTTCAGCTAAACTAGACTCAATTTGCATTCTAATACCCCATGTCAGATTAATTAATTAACAAGAAAACTCCTGCCATGCAACCACACGTATAAACCTGCCTAACTGTCTATCGACAGATATATAAGGTTTCAACAATGGAGTTTTAAAGGATTTGAGAGGTATTCATAGAAAATGAAGAACATGTGCATGGGTTTCATTGATATTTGAAGAAAAAACAATCAAATATTTCCAAGAGGGAGGGGGAAAAAATCATATGATCTATTAGACAACAAATGGATAATGTTCAGTCAACCCGATTCATTATAGAGCTATGGTTACTCTTGTACTGTGCTCTGTTGTACAGAAGAACAAGTGACAGCCCATATCAATACTTCCATTGATAAAGTCTACAATTGATCCAGTAATTCCAATAACATGCTGAAGTCTGAAAAGGGATCGAAATTTCAAATCCTGAAGACTTATTAGCCTGGGTCAGACCACAACATTAATCTCATAGCCGTCTCTGAGCACTTACTATGCATGGAACTCCATCAAGTTATTACCTGACTCTTCCATGCTTGAGTTCAATGTTGAGTCAATTTGCTTTTCTTAAAAGAGAAAAAGGATTCCATAGAGGTGAAGCCCAATTAGCCTTGAGGTTAACAATCCAAGAGTAACTACCCTTTCTCCTAATGGCCTATTAGCACAGGAGTTTGGCGAGTGTGTCCAGAATGTCTATAGATGTCTTTGGGCTAATGGTCTCCTTCAGACTGACAAAGACACCTCTAACGTCAACAAAAAAGGACAATTTCATTAAGATGAAGACTAGCCTCTTTAACATCTCAGTTGTTTCTTTTAAACAGTGGTGAAACTTAAATATAAACTAATTTCTCATCCAGTTCTTCCAAGACCAAATGATCCGGATTATGTTATCCACATTCATTCTAAGATACTTCAAGAGAGACGCCGAGACAAAATTCATACCCAACTAAAATGTACTCTATTTACAGTACTTTATTAATTGACAGCAAAATTGACCAAACAATTTTTATGTTTTGGTATTTCGTTTTTTTTTTTTTAGCATGGATTAAAGGCATTACAAAATTAAAGGCAAAAAAAACATTCCATCTCAAATGCTGTTCTTTTTAACTTTTTATTCATCAAAGAATCCTAAAAACATGTATCACAGTTTCCACAGAAATATTAAGTAGCACAGCTGATTTAAGCTATAAAAGAGAAACCTGGGCGTTAAAGTTTAACTCTGGGACATGATGCAACTTTACCATAATGCTAAAACTGGTGCTGACTGATCATACAGCATTTACACGTATAACATTGAAACATTAAGCAAATTATCAAGTAGGTGCTGCTTTGCAAGAAGAACAACACATTTAAAAAAAAAGAGGCTGATGAAACCTTATGAGATCTCCATGTAATAGCATTGTGTGTGGGAAGAATGTCAGCTCACCTGACGCAATGTCCACACGCATGTTTTTCTGCTGAGTGACATTAATGTGCGCTGTGACTTTTCCATCGTTTAGAGCCAATTCTAGCATTCCATCTGCCAAGGAGCTGAACAGGAGCAGGCCGCTGGGGTTCCAGGTACGGAACTGGAATCCCACAGACACCATATTGTGGTCCCTTCTTCCTGGCAGCTGCAGAAAGCTGGTGCCATTGAAGAAGACGGGGAACGTGTGCGTGTCCACGCAGGAGAACGTCAGGTTGCGCTGAAAATGAGGCAGGAAACGTACAGCTGTTCACCATGTAGACCTACTGAGATGGTTGAACAATAGTTTATGAATCAAACATAAGTTCACAGCTGAAAAAAATCTAAGACCAGCAAAGAATTTCAGGCTAGATGTTTTTCTCAGCTTGTTTTACATTCTACAAAACAGATGTCTCCATACAACATAAAATTTGATGTAACTCATTGCATATTGTATTTCTCATATGCAACATCTTTAATAAACGTACAAAGCTGCGAAATAAAGTAACTATAAATAAATCTGCGTCTGAAATGGTTGAGGACCTTTCATGTAGAACATGGGCTTAAAAAAAGATCCCTTAAAGTGCTGCTACAGCATGTTCCCAACCACGCTGTTGATTTCTGAACCTTAAGCTGGCTGCATGGAAGCAATGACAAGGACTGTTATTCATAACTCTCCAGCTCTACGTCCTTCTAAATGGTAATTTTGAAGCACCGAATGCACTTAAGACTTATTTCAAATCTAGAGAACTTAATCAGTCTCATCACAATGAAATAGAAAAGTGCACTCAGCCTTCTTCAGTGCTTCATAACAGAACCTCCGCTCATGTGATGTGTTTTATCAACCTTGAACATAATCCTTCAGACATGAATAATAATTCAGAGCCTGTCTATGGTGGACCCATGTCAAATTTGAGTGGAAAGGAGGAGAATCGTGCTATTTTCACGCTAAAAAGATAGTTCAGACAAAAAATAAAAATTCTGACATCATTTACTCATCCTCATCTTGTTCCAAACCTGTATGACTTTCTTTCTTCTGTGGAACACAAAAGAGGATATTTTCAAAAATGTCTCTGTGGTTTTTGTACAATGAGTGTCAATGGGGTCCAATGTTGTTTTGGACCTAACTGCCGTTTACTGACTTTCAAATATCTTCTTTTGTGCAGAAGAAATAAAGTCATGGAGACTTGGAACAACATGAGGGTGAGTAAATAATGATAGAATTTTCATTTTAGATTTCATTTTGTGCAAATCTTTGGAACAAAATCATGAATCTAATTGTGTTTGTAAATCATGATGTGCTAGTGTAACTGTACAGCAGAGATAAGACTGTAATTTTCATCAGAAAAAAACCATTGTGTCTCTTCATGTTTGTGGTTCCATTAATGAACCACAGAACACTGACATGTTTATCAGATATAATCTGCAATTATTGCATTCTTTGTATTATCACAGGCAGTGGAAATTAGATTATTATCAGTGCTGACAACAGTCATCAAATCTGTGTAGATGATTAACATTCCAATCAGCATGTTGAAACAAATTAAACGGTTCCATACAGCATAGATATGAGGTTTAAAATGCGAGCTCCATCAATATCACGTCTGAACCACTCAGCATTCTGAAGTATCAACCTTGCACAGTTATTCATGGTCATACACCTCCACAAAACCCTCCAGACAAAAACAACCCACCCAAACGTGTTACATTTGCACAGAATGTCATGAACGGGAAAGTTATGCACTAAAACTCTGATCAGTCAGATATGGTTTGTGGAGTTGATTGAAAAGGGAACAGACTTACGAAATTAGAAGAGTCCAGTTTTTTTCTTCTGGCCAGGTCAGTGATGTTCTCTCCATTGTAGTTGATGCTTTCCATGCAGCCTTTGAAGTTTCTTCTACCTCCTGAGACTGGCTTACCAGAATAAGGCATTCCTCCGAAAGTCAGCTACATGGAAAAAAAAAAATCAGACATAAGCCAGAAAAACAGTATCAAGGCATTGCAACCCTCCAAGTCTAACACAACAATATATACAGAGAGTGGAGTAAGATGGCTCCTTAATCTAGTAAACTGTGTACAGTATTTTTTTTTCACATTAAAATGCATATGAGAAAAGTGATAAGCCGTTTTTACGCTAAAAACATGTTTCTGCATGTAATAGTAAATTTGGTAACACTTTCCATAAAGGTTCCCTTTGTAAAGGGATTATAAAGGTGTTCATAAATGACTAATAACTCATCTAAAATTGCATTATAAATCATTGATAAGCAGTTATAAATACATGAATAAAAAGCGTGATTTTAATGCAATTCATGCAAAATAGTGAGACTTTTTAAACTCACGTTATAAATGCTTAATAAATATATTTATTCATACTTATTTCATCCGAAAGCAGATTCCTGATGTATTTCACAATGCAGCAAAAATAGACTATTATAGCGAGACTTGTGATTAAGGGTGATGTATTTATGGTTTAAGCAGGTAATCTCATGACTCATGTAAATTTTCTTTCCAGAAGCTACTCTGTATCTTAACCATGATACTCTCCAAAAGTTCATGATGCCTACTCACAGCAATGATTTAAAAATTGCTATCTTTTGTTTATCAAGATGAAGTTATCAAATTTTATTTTGGGGAACAAAATTCTAATTAGTTACCTGTGAACCTTAATGTAGGGTGAAACACGTATTCATGAATTATAGAGCATTTATAACATGTCAGTTAAAAATGGCTCACTATTTGGCAGGTATTGCATTAAAATCACGCTTTTATTCATGCATTTATAACTGCTTATCAATGATTTATGATTTGTGAATGAGTTATTAGTCATTTATGAACACCTTTATAAAGTGTTACCGTAAATATTCTACATTTTAGTTCAAATTAATTTTATGTCAAAGAAAAGTAATGCAGGTCTCTAAATATGCCATGCATGTTTGTGAATTGCCAGTGTAAAATACAATGCAAATTATTCAGCAAAAGAATAGGCATGTTTTTTTTTACCCAAAATGACTGCTGTGGGGTAAATGTTTCTGTGAATGGAGAAAGACAATATTTTCATTAATAAATATTTTCCTTGCTAGTTTATGAAAAAAGATTTAATGGGATTCTTTATAAGCATTTTTTTTTTCTCATTTATGTTAATTTTTTTGTAAATGGTTCCCATATTCAGAATCAACTTACTAACCACTTTTTTTTTAAACTCATATTTCCATGTTCCTTTTTTCAAATTCATAGTACACTTGTAAATTTAATGATGACAAATAATTTCCCATAGGGACAACCTAAGTAAAAAGTGGCACATCTTACCCCACTCTCCTCCTACAGTACGTCAAGACAGCATATGAGAATAGAGGGAGAGCTTGAAACATTACGTAACACATTATACAAACACATCCTGCTGTATCAGGCACAACCAAACAAATTAAGCTTGCGACAATGGAGTAAAATGATACATATTTTGTAAAATCAGATAATATCTAGCTATTGAAAGATGCTTTGTAAGTACTATTTTTCAAGCAATTTCAAACAAAGCCCCAGAAAAAAGCACTAGTGCTTCAATAAAATAGTCAATAAATGCAATTGTTTGTAAATGTTTGTCTGTGCTCCAGCAGAAAACGACTCACCGGTTTGGATCCGTTCTCGGCTCAATTAATCAGACACTTTCGCTTTAATTAGGGACAATTTGTCTTAGACCAACTGAGCTGTAACCAGCTCTGAAGCATCCAACAGTGCCAGGAGCGTCTGAGCTCAATTGAATAGATAAGCATTTGCTCTCAGACCATATTCTTTACGTCACTGAAAATCTATTTCCTATACATTCCTCTACAGCTCTTGTCGCATAATTTCTGTTTGATAACATTAATATCCTGCTACACATTATTAGTGTGGATTAACCCTGTGCGGAGAAATGGATTTTAAGCCTTCTGTGCTGAAAAGAATGACAAATGATAAAAATCCCACTGCAAACAAAGTTTAGCACCTCCCTGGGACAAAATTACTTTTATCAAGCCTGAGCTTGAGCTCTTTGTATTGCGTGATGGCTACAGTGTGACCAGAATCCTACAGAAATCCTTGAAAGATACAGAGATAATTACAACACTTCTATTTTTGAGTCTGTTAACAGACTGTGTGGGAATGTGACACAATCCAACTGATGTAAAACTGAACTTACCCTGCTGAAAAGTGGACTTACACAAGCATATGTTGTATTCTAGAAGCAGGTGTCCCAAACCAGGCAGAAAAAAAAGTCAAACAGGTTTGGAAAAGCATGATCAATTAAGGTGCACTATACTTTTATCAGCAATACTTATTCATCCAGCAGCACTACATTTTGTTTGTGAAAAGCATGGTTATGTTGGTTTAAACAATTTAACAGCACCAAACCATCATTAACTAGCATAAATCAACCTGGACGAGAATGAAATTCATGCTTATTTAAAGTGAGAATTCTCACAGCATTTCCTGTTCATTGTCATCTTTGCGAGATGAATCTTTCCCAAGGACAATTACTTTTTTTTTTTAAATGACCTGTTATGGGGAGTAACATTTTGAGCTTCAGCATCCCATAATGCACCTGCCTGTTAAATGAAGTTCAGAGCAATAAATCATTCACTTTCTCAGTCCTACCTCATAGTCCAGGTCAAGGTGGTCAAACTCCCCATTGGTGCGGAAGTGCTGAGTATGCTGATCAAGGGTGAAATTGACATTTCTCCTGTAGCGCTCAATTACTATAGAATGCCAATGATGATCGTCCAGCAGACTGCCGCTAGTCACAGATGTATGGCCCAGGATGGAGCCGTACTGATTACTTCCTACAGTTTATTAGACATGGGAGACCATCGTTAATATCAATCACACAATATCTTCACCTTCACTGCAGTCTTCGCAGTGCATATAAGATGTTTATGCCCTCATGATATACAAGATAATGGGTTTTGTGTTTTACAGTCTATGAGTATTTCTTTTCCCTCCAGCTAGATTTTTCTGCAATGCGGGTCCATGAGATATTAAAGGGATAGTTCACGCAAATGAAAACTCACCCTCATGTTGTTCCAAACTTCTTATTCTGTGGAAAATTCAATTAAAGTCAATGTGGTTTTGGACTCCATTGACTTATAGGGACAAAAACAGCTGAAATGTTCTTTAAATGATCTTCTTTTGTGTTCTACAGTTTGGTGTCAGCAAGATTTTTTTTTTTGTAATGTTTTTTAAAGAAGTCTCTTATGCTCATTTATTTGATAAAAAATACAGTAAAACAGAAGAATTGTGAAATATTATTACAATTAAAAAAATACTTTTATATATTTCAATGCATATTATTTTCCTGTGAAAGGCAAGCTGAATTTCAGCTTCATTACTCCAGTCTTCATTGTCACATGATCTTTCAGAAATCATTGAAATATGCTGATTTGCTGCTCAAGAACAGTTCTTAATTTATCATTCTGAAAAGAATTGTGCAGTCTTATGATTTTTTGTTGAAAACATGTGAACTACATATTTTCCAGGATCGCTGATGATGAATTTAAAACAACAACATTTTAGTTGAATAAAACTATTTTGTACATAAAGTACCATACAAGTCTTTTCATTTTATTTACAATAGTTTTATTCAACTAAACTATTTTGTACTAAAAATACTACAAGTCCTGTCACTTTTGATCAATGAATGCATCCTTGCTGAATAATTAACTGGTTATTTCAATAAATAAAATAAAAAATAAAAAGTCCTACTAACCCAAAACCTTTTTTTTTAATTGCATGAGGGTAAGAACCATGACAGAATTTTTATTTTTTGAGTGAACTCTCCTTTTAAATGTAACTCATTTTTACTAAAGAATCAATGAGGAACAAACAATCAATTAAATAACAGAAGACAGCAGGTATAAAGTCAATAAATAACATGAAGAAATACTTACAGCAGCACATTAATAAAAAAAAAACACACCAAGGTACACACAAGCGCACCAAAAACACAGCAGATATCTATTAGGCCTCCATATGAGATTTACCGAGGTTTATCTGCAGCAGTAGCCGGCCTCTCCTCAACTCCAAGGTAATGTAGTCACCCTGTTGCCCCTCTCCGTGCAGAATCACCCCTTCGCTCTCTGATGTTTTAAACTTCAGGGCTATCACGTCCTTCAAAATTTTCATCTTCTTCATTTTGAAGCGGTAAGAGATCACCCCCTGCCCGTCAAAATTAATCACATCTGCCCCTGTTGATGGAAGGAAGAAAGACAGGAGGAGGAAAAGAGATTAGCGCCTCTGAGGTGACTAGGTGTCATGCCCATTTTTGGCTAAATGATCGGTTGAGTGACTGTTCTATAGATTGCTGGAACGAAAGCATGGTGAAGTTCACAGAAAAACTGCAGCTGGGATCAGGTGATAAACTACAGTGAGGAGGCAGAAAATTGCAGTGGGCTATTACCTGCTGACAAAGCCTTTCTGCTTATTGCGCAAAGGAGGAGGATTTTTGATCCCTGTCAAGGCTCAGAATGATGCATACCGGAAGTTATGAATGTAAATTCCTTTCGCGGCATCTCTGGCTCACTCTCTTGGTTTAATCTCCTGCACTGACACCGTATAAACTTTGGATATATTACACACGCTCATGGTGCCTGATGGCACTTGATTGCTTTGCAGACTGTCTTTATATCATTCAGAAGCCGTGTAAAATCTGTGATCAGCATGAGAAGGTAATTATAAAGAGATCTACAGCAACCTGAGATCAACAGAAAAATACAGATGTCATCATGTTCCCTTCCACCAATAAGATTGAAGTGGCGTGTTTATTCGCTTGCATTACTGAGAGATTGATTAGGTTTGATTTGAGCTTAATTAAAATGTAAATGATGGTGCTGATTTTGCAGTAGGCTTGTGACTGCAATAACTTTGGACTAAAAAGGTGTCATATGGTGGCCATAAAAGGGTAAATACTAGTTTTATTATATATATATAAAAAAATCATGTCTCATTGAGAAATGCAATCTTCAGCAATATACACAAAGTTATAAAAATATATAATAAATATAATATATATTGCTGCAAAAAAAATTCAGCTTTGCCATCACAGCTATAAATTACATTTTAAAATAAAATAGAAAACTGTTATTTTGAAATACAGAAATGTTTCACAATATTAATGTACTCTTACTCTATTATTCTTTTACTCTATTACTCTATTATGATGAAATAAATACAGACTTTTTCAAAACAATAATTAAAATCTTATCAACCCTTCACTTTTAAACAGCAGAGTATATATAAATCATTATTTATGTTTAATTAGCATTATGCATAATATACTGTATATGGCAAGCTTAACCTCAAAGAATTAATACATATCTGGGGTTAATAAGATTTTTTAAAAAGAAATTAGCACTTTTATTCAGCATGGACACATTAAATCGATCAAAGGTGAGAGTACTTTTACATTGTTACAAAAACTTGTTTGCATTTACATGCAATTATGAGAAAGGACAAATAATTCTAAACAAAACATAATGTGATGATTATGTTAATTAAATAAAATTAAATGATTCATGGTGGGTGTTTCAGAAAACAATATACCAAAATATCACATACGGAGTATGTTTCAGGTCTGCTGTAAGTGTTATTTTTAAGTCAGCCAGCGAGTAAGATATTTCCATTATTTGAATGGATCGTTCATGCATTGTATGCATTCCTGAGGCATGTAAAATCAATTTGCATTTATCAGCTTCCATTAGCATTGTAAATTGCAAAATGATGAAACAACTGTATTTGTTTTACATGGACAAAGCAGATGAGAATATGCATTCAGTGTAATCTGTCATGTGTAGTGTCTACTACGATCGCGTGTGTGCGTCTGTGTCTAGAGTACAGTCTGCATGTGGAATTAATTCAATTCTCTCCATGCACCCTGCTGGGGACTGATTACTACATTAATGCATGAGTATGTGTGCTACGTCTGGCCAGTTGCTCTTCCACTCCTCTTGTCTCTCTCTCTCTCTCCACTGCCAATCCCCTTCACCTCCATCACGAATGCATTCATCCGTTCTCGCCCGATCAACAAGGTCAGAGCACTGCATTCATTCTCATTCTGTGCTTCATCTCCACTGCAGGTCTTGCTTATCTAACTCCCATTCTTTCCCTCTATGCTCCCTGCGAAGGGCTATCTCTATTCCTTTACTGCACATCTTATTTATTTTCACTCAACAGTCAATGCATTTCCGTGTCTGAAGAGAAACCGAGTGGCGGAAAAGGTCCCCAAAAATGTTTTTGTAATTTTTTATATTTTCCTGTTAGAAAGATCTGCCTAGGAACATGGTAACTGGTTATTAGCCGGTTCTTGCTGGTTTAAGGTGGTTAATAGGTTCAAGCTGGTCATTACCAAGTGTAAGCTGGTTTAAGACAGCCTTTAGTTGGTTTATACTGGTCATTAGCTGATGTAAGCTGGGTTAAGGTGGTCATTAGCTGGTTATTAGTTGATTTAATATGGTCATTAGCTGGTTTAAGATGGTCATTAGTTGAATTAAACTGGTTTAAGATGGCCACTAACCGATTTAAGATGGTCAATAGTTGGTTTAGAAAGGTCATTAGCCTGTTTAAGCTGGTCATCAGCTGGTGTAAGCTGGTTTAAGGTGGTCATTAGCTGGTGCAAGCTGGTTATTAGTTGCTTTAATATGGTCATTAGCTGGTTTAAGATGGTCATTACCAAGAGTAAGCTGGTTTATGATGGTCATTAGTTGGGTTAGGAAAGTCATTAGCTTGTTTAAACAGGTCATTAGCTGGTTTCAGACGGTAGTTAGTTGGTTCAAGTTAGTCATTAGGTGGGGTAAGCTGGTTTAAGGTTTGTCATTAGCTGATTTAAGACAGTTATCAGATGGTTCAAGTTATCACCTAGTCTAAGATGGTTTAAGAGAGTCATTAGCTGGTTCAAGCTGGTCATCATCTGGTGTAAGCAGGTTTAAGATTGTCATTAACTGGTTCAAGCTGGTCATTACCTAGTGTAAGATGGTTTAAGGCAGATTAAACTTGTTATTACCTACTGTAAACTGGTTTAAGTTGGTCATTAGCTGGTTCAAGCTGCTCATTACCTGGTGCATGCTGATCAGTAGTTGGTGTAAACTACAATAGCAGGTAGCTAGTTTGTTATAGGTAAGGTTGTCAAATTAATATGTTAATTTAGGATGATGATGATTATTCTTATTAGTAGAAGTATTAGTATTTTAATTTTTAATATTAAATAGTAAAAAACAAAAAAATTAACACAGTTAATCATGCCCACCTGAATAAAACATGAATTCCTTAACAAGAGATTTCAATAGTTTTTAGATAGTCCTTGTTGCAGGTTCAGCACGTCAGCTTAATCCAGCTAATGACCAGTTTAGAACAGTAAAAAACAAGCTATCATGCTCCAAAACACAACTACCATTTTAATCTGGATTTTTCAGCAGGGTGAAATACTGTGTTTATTTATTCCACCCTATGCCCTCATAAACAAGCGTTTGGAGATGGCGGCATGTCTTTATCGGCATCTGTGATCACCAGCACGAGATGATGAAGGAATATGAGCGGTTTAACCAGCAAGGAGCAAATGTGGATGAAACACTTTCTGACAGGAAAATCAGTGCAGCCAAACCCCTCTCTGCTCCTCACGAGTAGGAAAACAGCTTGAGGAATGATATGCATCTACAGCTACCAGGCTTCATTCATACTTGTCATAAACACAAACATTCAGAGAGCTGGATGTCAGGTTTATTTACACTATCATTATTTCAATGGAAGTATTAAAAGCAGAAAACATTTTCTACTATGTCAGTTTTATACATCTCAAGGATTTTATTTTTTCCTCAATCAATAATTTAACAAATTAAAAGAAGTAAGAAGGTTATGGTTTAAAAAAAATCATTAGTAAATATGGTTCTTTTGGTCTGGGGTTAAATGACAGATGTTTACATCACTGTAATGAGTGTAATACTTACTCAAACCAATTTATTGGGGCATTAATCGAAATGTGTTATCAAGATCAATTTGGCAACACTTAATATAATGAAAGTAATGAATTTGTCAAGGCTACATTCCATTTAAGAAAACAGAGCATGTTGATAGTTCATAGAATGTTTTCTCCTTGCTAGTGAAATTACAATATAATATAAGGCTAGATTGAAATAAAAATGTAAAAAGAATACCAATGATCTGAAGCAAGTGGAATAATAACAATACAATTAATTTACAGACATGACCTACTGCTGACGCTCACCCTGTGAGCCACATTCAGATTTCAGGACGTTTTGACCACACTGGAGACATCTGCTCCAAAAATACATCCACTCATCTGGAAAGCAATTCTGTTTAAATCCATGATTTGCAATGACTAATACCTTTTAAACAAATGAAAATCCAGCAAAGCTGTCTCTGTAAATTGATTAAATAAAATAGCTTATCCTTTAACCACAACAACAGTGCTAAGAAAGTTAACCACGTATATGTATATTTGGTATTCAGTAAATACTTTGTTTGTTTTTTATTCCAAGCACCTTGTTGGTTTTGTGAAAGTAGCACCAGAACAACTCCACAATACCAAGTAAATGTAACCAGGATCCAAAATTAATTCAATTCAATTCAATTTAACTAACAGCTGCCAAGCAGTGTTGGGTAAGTTACTTTAAAAAAGTAATTAATTGCTAATTACAAATTACCTCATCAACATTGTATTTAAAATACTTTTCTAATTACTCTGTCTGAAAAGTAATTTCATTACTCAATAAGTAACTTAACTTCAAATCTTTAATTACTTCTTAAAATCCCTACAATCCTTGAGGCATAGAGAATAGAAATTAAACTCTTAATTCTATCAGTTTGAGTTAAACATGGAATGGTTTAGCCTTTTAGCTTTAAAACAACTGTAATACTTAAGCAGTTAAAACATGCTCTAAAATACTCTGCAAAATATCTGAATAACAAAAAAGTTTTAAGTAACTTTTATAAACGTGCCTTAGAACAGCGGTTCCCAAACTGGGGTGCGCTCACCCCTAGGGGTGCACAGACCGACCAGCAGGGGTGCACGAGAGAATGCTTTTGATGATCTGTGTGCATTTTTTGAAGGGGCAAGTGAAAGAGAATTTTACTTGCCTGACCGGACAACTAATCTAATCTAATTAAAACATCGAATTAGGGAAGCACCAAAATTTCGTCGATTGATTCTGAATGATTCTGATTTTATTACACTTGGTGTAAACGGCAATTCATAATGGATAATCAATAGTAACAAGGTTGCAGCAGTTGAGACTCACATGAGACAATCTCATGGAGAAACTGAAACAAATGAACACAACTGCACACAGAAGAAACATTTACTGAGGTAAAAATTTCATTTTTATATTTATTTCATAAAGCCTAGCCTAATTAATTAACATGACACGACTAAGAGAGTGCAGTTCCCCGAGAATCAGTTGCCACCTTGCTGGCGGGTTACTTTCAAATTTAAAAGTAACTTTTTTTTTTTTTTTACAACTTTTGATATTTGTAAATAAAAAAAACCTGATGTAAAACACCAAGCTCACAGCATTATTTATGCTGTTGTAATTTTGCAGTGTTAATGCATTCATTCTACATTTCAGCTTCATTAAACTGTCTTGTGTAAATGCCTCTAAATACTACTTCGGCTTCTGTTTCTTCTGCAGTGGAAAGATAGTTTTTTTTAAATACTGATTTCATTTGATTGGTAACAGCCCTATAGAGTCTTATTATATTAAGTGAAATTATTAATAAAATATAAGAATTTTATATGAAATATGACACATGCCATTTTTATAGGCAAAAAAAAAGACCTGGAAATCAATTAAAAAATGTTTAATATGCAGTAACTTTAGTCATAGAAAATGTAATTTTCTAGCAAAAGAGTTAATGTTAAGCCCTGTATACAGTGAATACTTGTATTTATACTTGTATTGCACTAAAAAATGTGGTGTTTAACCGGAGTACGGTGGTGGGGGTGCTTGACGTGTCAAACACTAGAAAGGGGTGGCACGCTGCAAAAACTTTGGGAACCACTGCCTTAGAAGAAAATATTACTGGTGTGCATCTTGAGATAATACTTGAGATAGTATTATAAGGTATGTGCAAGTTTCTTTCAGTTAAAACAGCTCAGAAATGTATTTTAGTCTGGCACTAGGCTTAAGCCTTGTCTGTGAAACCAGGGGTACATGTATCAAGCTGTAAGCATGAAATTTTTCAAAGCAATGAGTACCATATTTCATACACACTGACATACTATATATGTATATGACATTAGCAGTTACTAATACTAATTATGTCCACTCCTAACAAAAAATAACATGATTTTGTACTGTCATTCATGCACATATGCTTTGTCTGTATTACCACACAGGTCATAAACAACATTATGATATTTTATAAACTAAATTCTTAGTGCTTAGCACATTATAAGCATCGACATCTGATAGTAGATCAGTAAACACTGATCTAAAAATTCCTAGACTGTAACATTCATCATGATGCAGTGTTAACATTCACATTACTTTATATCTATATCGTATATTATATATATCTCATATTTTTATTATATGATAGCAAAACATTTACATCCTCGTTTCGTACAACATTTAGCCTATATGTAATAAGTTGCCTGTATATACTGTATATGAATGTATATCATATTTCAGCAAATTTTACTCGCTTTCACACATTTCAGTTTGCCATAGTTTAAAGCCCAACTAGTAAAATGCGTACAAGTTTATGTGAAAATAACATGTTAACTAATGTAAGTAAGAATAAATTACAGAAATGATATCCTCCGCTGAATAAAGCCGCGTCAGATCACATGGTTCTTCTCAGGTAAATTCTGGCTTATCGCAGTTCTTCCAAAAACGATGAAAAGTAGATGAATTTTGATTTGACCTCGCATTGGTTTCATACGGATTAAATAATCAGAGAATTTATTTTTTATTAGAATTTTTTAATTTAAAAGTAGACAATTCAAGTTTTCTATTGACATATTTCTCACATCTGTGTGTCTAGTATTCACAGAGTTTTGGTTCATTTTTGTGACGCGTTTCAGAAAGAAGTTCACGGAGACCAAAACAGCAGAAAGCACACCCTGTTTGTTCAGTTTATTTTACAAAAGCACAATGTTTTGCTGTTATTGTCAGTAAACACAAATAAAAGTAGACTCTTTACAGATTCGATTGATGTCTTAGTCTTATCTGTATCTGAGTATTTTAGGGTCTTTTCTCTGTCATCAGGAAAAACTGCAAGTGAACACGCCGGCGCAGAGGGTTAAAGATGCTGCATTCAATTTTACCTTTAGATGATAAATTTATATTTCAAATTCAATATTGATTTTAGAACTTTTTAAATTATTTACAGTACGCAAATACTTTATAAGTAACTGTAACCAAATTACCTAAGAATGACCTTAATTACCTTACTTTTTTCAGTGGATAAGTTACTTACAGTAGTAACGCGTTACACCCAATACTGTTGCCAAGTGAACAAAAAAGTGAATTCCATTGTTAAAGGTACATAAATTTATTCTAAATTAAGTTATTAAATAAATTCATTAGAATAAATTCTAAACAAATGAATATAAAGTGCACATTATAACCATAAATAATATTATTATTAAATAATATAAGAAGAAATATCTAAAATTTTCACATTTATTTTCTCAAATAACATACCAAAGGGACATACTTTACCATACATTAATTATTAAATAAATTATTCATAGTAAATAAATGATAAATAATATGACATTTTTTATTTAATGTAATAATAATAAATGTAATACAATTTGATTTTAATAATATTGAAAAAATATATTGAAATATTTAATATTGAAAGAAATATCTATATATTAAATTTTTTAAAAGTGTCAAAAAGTTCATTTTGGACTCAAGTAACAACTGTTTTGATTGATTTACTGTAATAACAGCTGATGTAAAACTACACATTAAAAGGTTAAAATATGATAACTATTTTGAAGACTTAGACATTTTTGTTTGTCTCAACTTTATATTTACCCGAAAACATCAAACTGACAAATATTCTGTTTGATTTTACAGCACACAGTATAAGTTCTCTTCTCAGTTTTAGTAAACAGCAGGGTGCCGTACTAGCAGACATTTGCGCAAATCATGGAAACGTGGATTTGTATGTGATGGATAGCTGACCTTGACTTTCAAAAAAAGTTTCTCTTAATTGTACCAGGATCTTCCTGAATACATATTGCCACCTTGCACTGCATATTAATAATTCTAGTGATACAAAAAATGCATAGAACCATGTTTCCTCAGCATGAAAATTAACTTTGAATAGATAAAACAGTCAATTTTATTCTGAGCTTAGTAAATGTTACAGCTATAATAAAGATCTGGCTACATAAAAAAATAATAATAATACTCAGTTTTCAGGATGAAAATACCAACGGGCTTCAGCATCATGTAAGTAACTTCTATGATGCAATCTTTGCTGATATTTACTCAATTATATTGATGTGAAATGTGACAGTGCAGAGTCAACTTACAGTACGGGCACCCATAGATCTCGAACCTGAGGCCGATCCGTCCCTCTTCACTCCAGTCTAAAGGAATGATGCGCAAATAACGTGCCACAATCGGGTTTTGCAGGTCATGCCGAACCACACTCTCTGTATTGGAGTTACCTGCAAATGCCTGCAAGAAAGATGCGAAATATGTTACTTGACTTGATTTAACTTAAATCTATGGAAGCCCGTTTCCGCCACCGAGTAAAAAAAACAGGTTATAGCGAACTTTTTTATATCAAAAGTCTGACTTTTATTCCTCATAATCGCGAGTTCATATATGGTAATTCTGACTTTATCTCAGAATTGTGAGATATAAACTCTCACTTGCAAGAAAGAATGTCTTAATTGCTAACTCGCAATTCAGACTTCCTTCTCGTAATTGCAAATTCACATCTTCGGAATTCTTCGGAATTGTGTTTTTATATGTCACAATTCTGACCTTATAATATACAACTGTGAGTTTATATCTCACAATTCTGACTTGAAAACTCACTATTGCGAGTTTATATCTCTCAATTCTGAGAAAAAAGTTAGAATTGCGGACTTATTGTATTTCTAAGAATGTGATGTATATCTCACAATTCTGACTTTTTTCCTTGTAATTGCGAATTACATCTCCCAATTCTGATTTTTTTTTCTTGCAATTGCAAGTTTATATAACACAATTCTGATGGGGAAAAAAGTCGAATTGTGAAATAAAAAGTTGCAAGTACCTTTTTTAAAAAAATGTTTTTTATTCAGTGGCAGAAGAAACGGGCTTCCAATATGTATATACAGGGCCTAAAATTAACACTTGCCAAGTGCCAAATGCGAGTAAAAATCGGCGTTGGTGAGTATATGTAACCGTGTCGCCAGTTGGCGGGTAAAACTTTTAAGAAATATAACAAATGCAATGTAATGAGAACAACAGCCAGTTTTTAAAGAGATTCGCTGTTTCTGACGTAAGCAGATAAAATAATCTTTTCCATAGACAAGATCCTCGTGATTAGCTGTTCTGTCATAAGCAACAAGAGCGAATCAAATAATAGGATACAAACGGGCTGATAAGGTCAGAGCAGAGTGATGGACAGCTTGTCCCTAGACACGGTTCTAATAACTTTTACTGGAGAAGATATTGCTGCTTCATTTCGGAAGATTAACTTTTCAATTCTTTTTCATCATTGACCCGAAATGGGCCGGACTCAACAGACGAAAACACACAATTATGTCAAAATAAGACTATGTTTATAAGTTACCGCATAAACATAGTCTTAAATGAGTTATAAAGTCTTAAATGACAGTAAAGAGTTTGGAGAAAATAAGATATGTGTCAGATCCGCGTCATCAGGGTTTAAAGAGACAGTGCTGCTTTTAAAGTAAAACCTGCTGAAGTCTGTCATTGATGTAAATCAAAGAACAAAAGAAAAAGAGAAATCACTCGACTGCTCTAGTCGCTGATTAACTTTTGTAGCTTGAATAAAGATTACTATGTATGTTATAGCATATACAATTTATAGTTTATGTGAAAATTGTTTTAAAATCACTTAAATTTCGAGCCTATTAAAATATAAAAAAATAATGGCTTTCAAGTATACTTGTAAGTTGGAAATGGCCTATAATTAATAGATAAAACTGAGGGAAAATGCATTTAATAGAGACACCAGTGGCAGTATTGGTATTGATTCTTCACTAATAATAGGCTACTTAGTAAAAAGATGGCATTAAGCAAATATTAAAAATATATTTTCTTTATATTGTTTCTACATTAATTTGGAGGTCCAATGTGAAAAAATGTGATTACTCATGATTAACTACAGAAAAATGTGTGATTAATTATTTTTGTAATCGATTGACAGACAGCACTAATGTTAACCTTTTATAGATTTTAGATTTCAATTTAATTTCTAATTTTATAGGTTCTAATTTTTCTACAGGAGGAAAACGCTTAATGAGAGACTTTGCGCATGCGTTCATATTCTGCTGTTCTGTGTCCACAGATTTGCGGGTCTTGTCTTTTTCTTGCAGGACCCTGTATGTTATAGTACTAAATTAGTTTTAATCGTTTAATCACCACAGCTTCTTGTCTCCATTGGCAACACGCACGAATTGTGTCGACTGAAAGTAACGTCGCAAGTAGCCGAGAGTGCAAGTGGCGATTGCAAGTGACATTGTAATTTAGTTTCTTTTTTCTTGTCTTCACCACCTGGCTACTGTTGTAAAATGTTGAGAGATTCAAACTAAAAGTAATCAATAAATAGAACAAAAAATTAAAAATAAAAAAGACTGCAAGTGACGTCGCTAGCGGAAGCGCAAGTGTCTGAGAGTGCAAGTCTGAGAATGCAAGTCTGAGAGTGCAAGTGCAAGGCTGCAGCCAGACCCTCTTGAATTTAATAGCCCTGCTCTAATCCGTTAACATGGGTGCGGAAAAAATATGCACCACATACACACTGCAAACGGAGTATGTGTGAAACAGGCGTAACACGATGGCCAGCTCCATTTGCCGAAAACATGCAAAAGACAAGAATCTCAATGTTTTTTAGTTGTGTTAACTCTTTTGCAAGCACTTTAATATCTAAAACCATAAACACTTTCAATCATGGGCGACATTTGACTCTTGAGTCAGGGGGGGCAAGGAAAAAAAAAATATATATATATCAACATATTTTATGTTCCATCCATTGCCAATCACTGCTATTTCGAGAGTGAATCCCGCATAAATATGCGGATGTCATTCCCGAAACTTTGCAGGGTGTAGCCTATGTGTCCGAAAAACGAAAGTTTCATACAAATTCTGAATGGATTATACCCTAGAAAGTGCGCAAAGCACGCTCCCTTTATCACAAAGTGTCACTCATCTTTGTTAATCGCTATCTTACAAAGTTCCATTAAAATCAATGAAGCTCTCTAAACTGCACAATGAATCTCGTATTTACATCGCGTCTGCACTTAGTCATGAGATGATTCACGAGCGTACAAAACTGCACTTAAAAACAGCGGCGCTTTCAGCGGTGAGTGAATTCAAAACAAAACGTTTCTGATTGGCCATTGCGTTCAAGAAATCAACAGATATGTCTGTGATTGGTTACATTGCTCAACGCTGCAAAAACACGTTGAGGGTATTTAGCGCTTGGCTAAGTGCTCCAATTGCAGCGGGGCCGACATCAGGAATTCCACGACTAACAATTTGTTAGTAACAAATGTCGCCAATGCTTTCTAATAATTACTTATTATTACAATAATAATAAACCGTTAGTGTCTACAGTTTCCTCTGTGAAGCAGTTTGGGCAGATTTGTCTCATATCTGGTCTACTGTGGTTTTGCGAGATCTTCATGAAACTCTCTACTGTCCTGTGTCAGAAGCTGTAATCACCAGAAAAAAAAAGAAAAATACTGAAGCGACATGTAGGTGGAATCAAGTTGCATGGCTCTGTGGTTCACGTTGACCCTACGCAGCTTCTTGTATCATGCAGAGCAAGAAATTGATGCAGTCGCCCATTGAGTGGTGGGAACTTTAGTCACCAGACAGACCATGTGGGATTGGCGATAAGGAGCTCAAGGCCACCAAACTAGAGCGATGCGGATTACAAAACTTGCACTTCCCCTCTAAGGAAACCACCATTATGTGAACTTTATTGTACAAGCGGGAATTTCTTGTCAGGAACATGCTGAACATGTCAATATTGGAGGCTCCATACGGTGGTCTGACTTTAATGTTTGAAGTGCTGATTACTGTGCTCTGTAGTGGCCAACTGGGGAGCGTTCACTTCATTTTCCATTGCGAAGAGAGGAAACTGAGTTGTTGTGAAGTTTCAGGCGACAGTGTTTTATAGGTGGACCTCCTGGGTACAACGAGTAGGCTATTCCACAGAACAGTGGTTTTCATACTCGACTCCACTAGGTGGCGCCACAAAAAATAAATATGATTTTTTCAATAGTGTTTTAGTATTTTTTTAACCGCATTTAAAAATAGTACAAAATGTATTTTATATAATATAAATAAAAGACAGAAATATTGTCATGAACATAAATAAAAACCAATAAAACGTTTTTTTAATAAATCAATAATTTAATGTTAAAAACATGCTGCTTTGAAATATATTCATTGTGAAAAGCGCTATACAAATACACTACCAGTCGAAATTTTGCAAAAAAAAAATGGTACTCAATTAATTATAATGTTTCTTGTTATTATCAAAGTTAAAAACTGTTTTTGCTGTTTAATATATTCTTTGATAAATGGAAAGTTCAAAAGATTAGCATTTATTTTAAAAATAAATCTTTAGTAACATTATAAATGCCTTTACTGTCACTTTTGACCAATTTAATGCATGCTTGCTGAATTTTTTTTTTATATTTGATTTTATTTTATGTTTCTAAACATTTCTTAGAATTAAATCTGAAGGATCATGTGACACGAAGATAGCACAATCTGATTTTTTTTTTATTTTTTTATGGATCTACTAAATTAGCCTTGGGTGAACAGAACTTAAAAAGCATAAAAAACATTATTCACAAACTTTTGAATGGCAGCAGACATTTGGATTTAATATAAAAAAAATCTGTAATACTGTAATATTTTATTTAAAATAAATTAATTAATTCATACAAATAAATAAAATAAAAAATACTCCATCCCAATAATGTCCCTGACTGTGTATCAAATTATTTTGCTCTCACTACATTTATTTGGCCTCATAGGAAAAAAAACCATCTTAAATGTCTGCTGACCTATTTTTACTTCAATTGTGTTTAGAAAAGCTGATTAAGCCACATAAATCTGCATTACTTCACCCGACAAAATCCAGGCTAAAAGTTCTGCCTTCATGACCTGAATGACTCAATTCTGTCGCAGTTAATTCCAAATCCAGACCTTAAACAGTCAGCGAGTGTGTAATTAGTTAGCCAAATGTGAAGTCACCCTGAGAGCTTTGCTGCATGGCATGTTGTTTAATCAAGCACCTTCACAAAGGCCTGACGGAGATAGAGTCTGTCTTTCATTAGTGGAGAGTCCGGGTTTATGCAGGAAGCCAGCTGTAACTATCATAAGCGGCACATTCATTGGTTTCCCATGGTATAATTAAAGTTGCTTTGACTTATTTTGTGTCAAAGCTCCAGGGTCTCTTCTTTCTTTAACAGCTTTGTACAGCCTCATCCTCTATTCGCACATTTCTCACTCTGAGAATACCAGTAAGATGCTGTTTTGAACTTTTCTGTAGCAGAAATAAAAGCCACCGGTCTAGAAAACAAACAGACTGGAATCATTACAACAGCAAATTAAGTGAAGTGTATAACACTGGTAAGAATAAAACAGGTTGATGGTTGTTCAAGATCGATGATTTTCTTTTTGTTCATGTTACGAATCCGGTTCATGGACTTCCATCCAATTGCCACCAGAGGTCGCTCTTCCATTTTAGTAGGTCTCTCACTACACAGACTTTCACATGTCACCCCGGACTACATTTCCCAGCAGCCATTTCACTAATCACACGTTCACCTGAAACCAATCACACACACTATATAACACACACTCAGATGCTGTTCAAACTGCCGAGTATTGTTTTAGCGTTTATGCTGTTTAGCGTAGCTACTTTATGCAGCCAGTTCCCTGTCCTTGTTTAAGTTTTCTAGTTCTAGTTAGAGATGTGCCGAACGAGGCTTTTGAAGCAGTGAGGCTTTTACAACAAACTGCGTTGATTCTTCAAAGCTTTTGACAAAGTGCTCTACCCCGCCATCTGGTGGTCAATAAAAATTCTTACACCAACTGTATAATTTAGATGTTTTGTTCATTGGGATGTCATTGTAAGGTTTAATTGTCTATTTAATAAGCATATGTGTCATAGCAAGGTGGCATATGTGTGTGCAGCGATACAGTTTCCCAAATGTATTGTATTTTTCACAATACAATGACAATAAAGACTTTATTTTCTTAATTTTTACTTGCATCAAACTTGTGTCTTTTCACATAAATAGAATGTTTAATACGCCAATAAATTAGACCTACGTCATTTTTCATTGCACCATTTTTGTGTCTTCCTTACAAAAGAACACAAACATGCACTTTGTTAAAAAACACAAATGCACAAATACAAATGCTGTTATTGCATTTAATATATTTTGCAATAATATATTTTTCTCGCCAGTGTGAGCTGTTGACAACAGAGGACGGCGTTTACAAGCAGCAAAAATGTTTGTGGTTAAGGAAGGACTTTTATCCTTTTTGGGAGCAGTGGTTGAGCACGCAAGGTATTTTAATTTTCATTCAGTCAACAGACATTCACATGTCACTGTTTTTAATAGTAGTACTATAATTAACAATGATATACCACGTAAAAACACTACATACAGGCATGCTGACTGATATAACTATAACATTGCACTAAATGGATCGCGGGTATGGTACAGCGCAATCGACGCGCTTTGTATTTGAGCCTAGCGTGACGTGTCAGTGAGGTAACGAAGCTTCGTTTTCACAGGTCACGTGACAGCCTCATTTCAAGCAATGCTCCGGAACACTGTTTCGAAGCACTAGTGTGTCAAAAACTCGAAACGTGTGTCGACACTAGGTGTCGATCTACCCATCCCTATTTCTAGTTTCCATAGTCTAGTCAAAGTCTTGCATTGCCTGTTTCCTGATCTTTTGCCTGTGTATCTTGGATTTACCCTTTGCCTTGCTGTTTCGGACTGTGTTTGCACCTCGCCTGGACTATTGCTCATGTTTTTGGATTACCCCTCTTGTCAAGCCCTTTGGATTATGTTCGCCGTTGACCGACCTAAGCCTGTTTATCGGATTACTCTTGTGTCTTGCCCTCAATATACCTGTTGCCATTGTCTGACCCTCACCTGTTTCTGACCATTCTATGAATAAAGCTTTGCAAATGGATCTGCACGTCTCTCGCACGGGCGCCCATTACAGTAATTTGTATGTTAGATGTATGTGTCAGATTTGGGTTGGAGTCTTTATATACCAGTTAAGACCCTTCTTCCAAGACAGTTTAATATATAGCAGTGGAATAATGGCGAATTTGTGGACAGCTGCCAAATAAAACATTAAGGTTTTGCAGATGTTATCACTGTTGTTTTATGAAGCCATTTTTTTTGTTATATCAAGAAATCTATTGATTTTGTAATATTTTACTTTAAGAGTATGAGGAACCAGGACATCTTTTCTGGAAAATCATCAGAACAATCCATTAAAGCTAAGTACATGACCAAAGCAATCTGAGAAGGTCCTAAATCAAAATTACAGTGAATCACGCAGCTGTCACACATTGTGATCTAATGCATTAATCTGTTTGAAGTTCATATCACATTTTGAATGGCTAATTATTATGCCAGTACAGATGCAGACTTTGTTGTGGTCTCAACTGATAAATTAAGTTCTGTAAAATTCCACATTGTACTTACATATATTACACTGCTGTTCTCACCTTGCAGCCATATATTAAAAAATAATAATAAGAATGCAATAGATTAGTTAATAATAATACTTTTTATTTATTAACCTAATATATATTTATTTATGTATATAAAAGATAATTATTATTAATTGTATTAGAATAATATATATATATGTATATACAGTGGGTACGGAAATTATTCAGAACCCCTTAAATTTTTCACTCTTTGTTATAGTGCAGCCATATGCTAAAATCATTTAAGTTAATTTTTGTTTCCTCATTAATGTACACACAGCTTCCCATATTGACAGAAAAACACAGAATGTTGACATTTTTGCAGATTATTAAAAAAGAAAAACTGAAATAATCACATGGTCCTAAGTATTCAGACCCCTTTGCTGTGACACTCATATATTTAACTCAGGTGCTGTCCATTTCTTCTGATCCATCCTTGAGATGGTTCTACACATTCATTTGAGTCCAGCTGTGTTTGAGTATACTGATTGGACTTGATTAGGAAAGCAACACACCTGTCTATATAAGACATTACAGCTCACAGTGCACGTCAGAGCAAATGAGAATCATGAGGTCAAAAAAGAACTGCCTGTAGAGCTCAGAGACAGAATTGTGGCAAGCACAGATCTGGCCAAGGTTACAAAAAAAAAAATTTCTGCTGCACTTAAGGTTACCAAGAGCACAGTGGCCTCCATTCCTTAAACGGAAGACGTTTGGGACGACCAGAACCCTACCTAGAGCTGGCCGTCCGGCCAAACTGAGATATCGGGGGAGAAGAGCCTTGGTGAGAGAGGTAAAGAAGAAACCAAAGATCACTGTGGCTGAGCTCCAAAGATGCAGTCGGGAGGCGTGGTTTTGAGAAATTTGTAGAAAGTCAACCATCACTGCAGCCCTCCACCAGTCGGGGCTTTATGCAGAGTGCCCGACGGAAGCCTATCCTTAGTGCAAGACACATGAAAAAACACCTGAAGGACTCAAAGATGGTGAGAAATAAGATTCTCTGCTCGGATGAGGCCAAGATAGAACTTTTTGGCATTAATTCTAAGCGGTATGTGTGGAGAAAAACAGGCACTGCTCATCACCTGTCAAATACAGTCCCAACAGTGAAGCATGGTGGTGCCAGCATCATGCTGTGGGGGTGTTTTCAGCTGCAGGGACAGGACGACTGGTGGCAATCGAGGGAAAGATGAAGCGGCCAAGTACAGGGATATCTGGATGAAAACCTTCTCCAGAGTGCTCAGAACCTCAGACTGGGCCGAAGGTTTTACCTTCCAACAAGACAATGACCATAAGCACACAGCTAAAATAACGAAGGAGTGGCTTCACAACAACTCTGTGATTGTTCTTGAATGGCCCAGCCAGAGCCATGACTTAAACCCAATTGAGCATCTCTAAAAATGGCTGTCCACCAACGTTTAACATCCAACCTGACAGAACTGGAGAGGACCTGCAAGGAGGAATGGCAGAGGATCCCCAAATCAGGTGTGAAAAACTTGTTGCATCTTTTCCCAAAAAGACTCATGGCTGTATAGATCAAAAGGGTGCTTCTACTAAATACAGAGCAAAGGGTCTGAATACTGGACCATGTGATATTTCAGTTTTTTTTTTATAAATCTGCAAAAATGTCAACAATTCTGTGTGTTTCTGTCAATATGAGGTGCTGTGTGTACATTAATGAGGAAAAAAAAAAATACTTAAATGATTTTAGCAAATGGATGCAATATAACAAAGAGTGAAAAATTTAAGGGGGGTCTGAATACTTTCCGTACCCACTTAATATATATATAATATATTTCGTTTATTTTATTTAATTTATGTATTTCATTATTAGAATTTTAAATATATTAAAATCATTAAATATTTAAAATGTTTTAAGAAAATACTACTACTACTACTATTACTACTACTATTACTACTACTACTAATAATAATAAAAAATAATAATAGTTTAATTGTCTGTTTCATATGGTTTTACATAGTTCACATGTGATTGCAATGTTGAAGTTAATGTGTTTTTCTGAAAAGGGTTAAAATAAAATAAAAAATAAATAATAATAATAATAATACAAAAAATAAATAAAAATATAAATAAAAATATCAGCCAATAATGTTTTTTTTATATATACTTTATAATGAATATTTTTCCACCTACTGTATAAATGGGTCTATATACATGGAAATATACAGATGCTTTCATCTTTTTGCATTTCGTACAAGGTTTGCTCTCTGTAGTTTCTGTCACATCACTAAAAAATACTTAAGGTAATATGGTAAGTCAGTATGATGCTGAAAACCACAATATTACTTCAGTGTCAAGGCACCTAAGTGATGAGCATTCGAAATTCAGAGACATGCATTTAGAACCAACTACATAATTGCAGCCTTGCTTAAATGATTTATGGACATTTTAATGTTTTTATGTGAAATTGCAACCACATTTTACAGCGTAATCAACGGGACACTCAGCGATGTATCTAGCTGCCAACAGAGTGAAAGCAAAATGTGATCCAGTATTTAAGGAACCATTATCCTCCAACTTAGGGCATTTGGCACCCTCATACTTTTCTCACCACTTGGGGATGTCTTGACAGATGAGGTAAAGACAGCTTTTCTTTCAGAGACCAAAAGCACAGCCGAATCAGTCAAAATGCCAGCCATATGCATATGTGTGAAGGGCTGACAGGGGCGGCCAGCTCAGTGACACTCTGAATTGGGGTACTCTGTACCGGGAGTCGAGAGACTCACTCAGGAGTGAAGGAAGTTAAAGGAAGAAACTGACGTGGATATACATAAGCCTCCTCATTTCACAGTTGAAGCAGAGTAAAGTCGAGAGTGAGCTAATGCTGGACAGGGTAAAAAAATGCTACTGAAAGTCCAACAATGGTTACTTTCTGCTAATCTCTTCTACACTGTGCTATTATTAAAAAGAAACTGGAAAGGTTAAAGATCAAAACTAGGAAGTCTTGGCTTATTTTGTAGGATATGCATTAGGGGTGTAACGGTACACGTATTCGTACTGAAAATTTTCAGTACGGGTCTTTCGGTTTGGTACGCATGTGTATCGAACAAAGACAGCATTGTTTTAACCACTGCATGAGCGGAACTTCATTGGAAACTTTCAGTTTTATATATTGTTACTTTTGATAAGAAACAAAGTCTCATCTTTCAAATGGCCTTTTTTTTCAGGAAATTCAAACAATAAATTCCATATTGACGCTCTTTGATGTGGCGTGACAGATCACTATATAAACTACTCAGTTCAAACGGCAGCACGGAGCACGATCATTCCTTCCTCTTTACTACTAGTTTTAACGCGAAATAAACATGAATGAACATCTCACGCTTCATGTAATCACTCAATCAGTATTTCGACCGCAGAAAGATGGCAATATAACAACTTGTAAACAAAATGTCACAGCATTTCATTTACCTCAGGCAGTCATCGGTGTCCACAGCTCGTTAGTGCGCTATAAATAAAGTATAGAGAAGAGCATTTTACGAATAGACCTTATATTCATTATATTTTACTTGACCTGTTAGTGATGTCTTACTTATTTTATGTTTAAATAAATCTGTTATGAAACGAGTTATGAGAACCACTGTGTAAATGAATATATTTCAACAACAAATATAATTTTTTATCGTTTAGAAGTTCATTTAATAACTGCATTATGTGCAATTTACATGTTTACATAATTGTTTTTTTAAAGTTGAACATTGCTTGTTATGTTTAAAAATAAATAGTAATTCAATTTAAGTTTGGGATCTGTTGTTATCTGTAACCTTATAGTAGGCGTAATGTAAAAGGGCTCACTATAGATTAGAGCACATGCCTATAGATTTTTATCCCAAAGAACATTTTAATTATAACTGAATTTATTTAAAGCTACAGTTTGTAAGTTTTGCCTCTTTGTCGCCATCTCTGTTTGAAAACCTGCAATTGCAGTTGTTTGCGGAATTATCTTCCTTGCGGGGGTTGTGCTTCTGCACGGCTCCAGCGCAGATGAATCTGATATTTTGAGGAGTATGTGTGGCTGTCAGTCACCGCACCGGTGTGGATATTAACTGTACTTCGCAATCACAGATTCTAGCCTACATCTTGGAATCTATGACCCAAATAAGAATTTTCACCGTATATTGTCATCTGAACAAGTAAGTAACAAGTCTGCCACTTTTGTTCTGACCAGCTGAGGAAAAAAACATTACAATAAATCGCACTACCAATGGTGATTTAATCTAAAGATCGGTTAGCTCATATCACATTAAACCTTGCAAATTATTATTACTGTTATACTTTAATCTCAAATTATTAGCTTTTAAATTTTTTACATTTTGATTCTTTATAGCTCAAATACTGATTTCGGATAATTTTTAACCAAAAAAAAGTTACGGACTGCAGCTTTAACGAGAAAAGGACAATTTGTTCAGAAAACCACTGTTTCATAGATAATATATATATATATATATATATATATATATATAATCTATATAGATTATATATATATCGTAATATAATAGATCAGTGGGGGAAATATATTTATTGATCCTGCTGATTTTGTAAGTTTGCCCACTTACAAAGAAATGAAGGGTTTGTAATTTTTATAGTAGGTTTATTTTAATGGATAGAGACAGAATTCCATAAATGTTAGAGATTGATTTGAACTTTCAGGAGTGAATAATTAATTTGATCCCATACCAACCAGAAGGTATCCACGACTGTTTATGTGCCCATTGTGGAATAAAGATTAGTCTTTCACTTTAAGAAGTACTCCTACTGTCAGCTCGTTAGCCCAGAACTACACGGGAGGAGCTTGTTGATGATCTTAAGGCAGTTGGGACCACATTCACCAAGCAAAATATTGGTAACACACTATGCCGCAATGGACTGAAATCCTGCAGCGCCCGCAAGGTCCACCTGCTCAGGAAGGCACTTGTACAGGCCCGTTTAAAGTTTGCCAATGAACATCTAAATGATTCAGAGAAGGCTTGGGAGAAAGTGCTGTGGTCAGATGAGACCAAAATTTAGCTTTTTGAAACATTAACTCGACTCGCCGTGTTTGGAGGGAGAGAAATTTTGACTATGACCCCAAGAACACCATCCAAGCACGGAGGTGGAGACATTATGCTTAAGGGCTGTTTTTCTGCTAAGGGTACAAGACGACTTCACCGCATTGAGGGGCAAATGGACGGGGCCATGTACTGTAAAATCTTGGACGAGAACCTCCTTCCCTCAGCCAGAACACTGGGGTCATGGAGCCAGAACAAGATGGATCATGGATGGGTCTTCCAGCATAACAATGACCCAATACCACCAAGGCAACAAAGGAGTGGCTCAAGAAGAAGCACATTAAGGTCATGGAGTGGCCTAGCCAGTCTCCAGACCTTAATTCTATAGAAAATATGTGAAGTGAGCTGAAACTTTGAGTTGCCAAGAAACATTAAGGATTTAGAGAGAATCTGTAAAGAGGAGTGGATTAAAATCCCTCCTGAGATGTGTCAAACCTGGTGACCAACTACAAAAAAAAAATCTTACCTCTGTGCTTGCCAACAAGAATTTCTGCACCAAGTACGAAGTCATGTTCTGCTTGGGGATCAAATACTTATTCCACTCACTGAAATGCAAATCAATTTCCAACCTTTATATAATGTGTTTTTTCTGGATTTTTGGTTGATATTCTGTCTCTATACGTTAAAATAAGCCTACCATAAAAATGAATTCAATTCAATTCAAATTTATTTGTATAGCGCTTTTCATGATACAACTCGTTGCAAAGCAAATTAAGTTTCTGCAATATTTAGTGGTAGCTTATCAGTGGTGACAGTCAGTTAATGTACATATGGCAGAAATGTACAGAAAAATCAATTAAAGAAGTAATCAATTAAAGACGTAATCAAACAGACGAACACTATTAACAGCAATTATTATATGATGCCACTCCGTGGCAGAAACACAGATAAGAGACATAAATTCGCGTAGCGCTGTTCCAACAAGCAAATTGATTTGGTTAACCCAAGCTAAGCAGAATAATAAATAATAAACCTACCATAAAAATTACAGACCTTTCATTTCTTTGTATGTGGGCAAACTTACAAAATCAGCAGGGGATCAAATAAATATGTTCCCCACTGTATATATATTTAGTTTTTCCTCCTGCTGTACCGAACCATGATGTCAAAACTGAGGTACGTACCAAACCATCATGTTTGTGTACCATCACACCCCTAATAGGAATTATAAATCTACTGAAGCAGACAAGGATAGACGAAATTGTGGGGGGAAAAAAATTAACATACCTACCTACAGTACTTGAACTAACTAATAAAGCTACTTGAACTAAAAAAAAGTGCATTTTCTTTGTACGGATAAACCAACTATTATTAAAATACACAAGTATGCTACAAACCGTTATTATTAGTTAGTATACTGCTACTACTAACGGTACTTCAACTTTAGTCAGAATCTGCTCAATATGCTCAGTGCTTATTGAGTTCTGCAAAGTGTCAGGAGTATCAACGGCATTTAAATTATGCAACAAAGTACACATGCTAATATTTTGCGACTATTGAGCGCAATTACAATTAAAACATACATTATCTTAAGATGAGCGGGCCACAAAATTAATGCAGACGTCACTGTAGCCGTTGGAGTACCCCAGGACTAGTTTTTTTTTATCATATATATAGATATTGGTATAGACATGTAAAATAAATAAAGTAAAAATAAAAAGCCTTTGAAAAAAACTGAGAGAAGATGTGGCACTAATGATGCAAATACCTCAGGTGTCTGACGTTATGATTAATCGGCCGAGTAAGGGGATGTGCAAGAGAGAGTTCTTCAGGGCACAACACAAACACACACACACACACCAAACACACACAAACACACACACACAACATAGATATATACAGTATATTTATATTAATATGTGTGTGTGTGTGTGTGTGTGTGTGGTGTATACTTTATGTAGATATCAAAAAGTGTGGATACTTACTATTAGGTTTTTGCAAGAAGTAAATTATGCGTCTCAAGCCGGCTTTCTTTGATGCAAAATTGAATATAATTTAAATATCTTTTATTTCTGTGATGCAAAGCTGCGTTCAGCATCATTACTCCAGTCTCAGTGTCACGTAATCCTTCAAAAATCATTCTAATATGATGACTTGATCAATGTTCGGACCAACAGTTGTGCTGTTTTGTAATTAATTAATTAATACATTATATATATATATACACACTGTAATATATTGGGAACCTGTGATACTTTTGGGGGTCATTGATAAATAAAAAGTTAACAATAACAGAACTTAATAAAAAAGAGAAGTTTTAAGATCATGTGGACACTGAAGACTGAGTACAGATGCTGAAAATTCCGCTTTGGATCACAGAAAAAAATATATATTTTAAGTAGATAAAATAGAAAAACATTCTTTTAAATTTTAATAATATTTCACAATATTAGTTTTTCTGTACTTTTGATCAAATAAATGCAGGCTTGATGAGCATAAGAGACTTTCATAATGCTGCATAATTAAAAAAAGGTTTAAAATATATAAAGTCCTTCCATGTCACCATTCGCCAGCTTACAACTTCACATAATAGGCCTGTAGCTGGCACTTGGGCTTCATTAACTATGATAGTTTCTTGAAATAGTAAACGTTGTATCAATATACATAAATACAAATGAATTGAACACTGCACGGTTTTATGCAGTGCTTTGTAGTCAGTTGTCAGTTTTATTGACCACAATATTATTATTGCTATTTGTCTGAGAGGGCACTTTTGATTAATTTTGAAAAAGGGCAGTGGCTAAAGCGAACATGCCACACGTGCCTGGCCGTAGCTGGGTTTGATCCAGTCTGTCACAACTGCTTACATTCAGATTCAGAGCAGTGGCCTGTTAAATTAAGATCAAAAGTACCTCAATGTATACATTTTTTGAATGCCACACATATCTTGAAAGGATAAAATGGTGAATTGAGCTGCACAGTATGTTATTATTGGGAAGACCTTGAAGGTCTCAGCGTTGCAAGAAAATTAATTAAGAGGAAATGGGCCTTATCAGAAGTTGAATGAATGTGCTACACACATACAAAACAAAAGTTTGTTAAGTTGAAGAACACCTGAGCCTTACAGTGTCTGAGAGAAACAATAAAAATAAAGGGTAAAATTTATATTATAATTAATTATAAATGATAAATTAAATGCAAATCAGTTAAAAGTCTTGGTTTTGGACAACTTCAAAACTATTTTCATGTAAAGATCCAATTTTGGTGGAAAGTTCAAGCACAGGATTTCAACAGAGGATCCACAACCCAATTTTGACAATTTTTAGTCTGACTTTTTTTTGTGAAAAATACAATACTAAGTTAACATAGACAAAAAAAAATGTTTCATGTTACTTCCTTATTAAAATATATTAAGTCAACATAAAACATACTGTAAATATATACAATACAGTTTAAAAGTTTTGGGTTAGTAAGATTTTTGTATTAATTATTTTTTTTTAAAGACTTCATGCTTTTCATTCAGCAAAGAGCTTGAAATGTTCAACGTGACAGGTAACGTATAAGAACGAAAGTAATAACTGTTCCCAAAACTTTAAAAAAACAATTGCTCATAAATGCTGTTCCCTTTCAGTCGGTCACTCTCGACGTCACGTCGGATGACCAACGAAATTGGGATCTCGCTTAGAGAGACCAATCACATTCGAGTGTAAACTAAACAAGCCAATGCACATGGCATGCGATTATTGCATCCAGCTGACGCTGATCACAGCATGAGCATAAAAAGTCAGCCGGTGCAACGCATACCAGCTTTTCGCTTCGGAGCCAAGCGGTTCTATCGTTCTGCTCCTGACCTTTACGTAGAGTAAAAACTACAGTCAAGCATGCTCTTCGTGGGCTCTCGTGCTGGTGGATGGTGCTTCAGCGGCGGTGGTTTTTCTGTGTCGATTGGGTTGCACACAGCAGGCTGCACTACCCCTGTGTGTGTTGCAGACGGCCATCTCCCCTGTGCGCTTCAGCACACTGAAAGAGCAATTTCCATTCTAAAAGAGCTTCACGGGTGGAACGTCTTTTTGAAGACGCGTCTTTTTAAAGATGTCTTACCACCCGTGTGTTTCTGGGTGCGGTCGTTACCTGGCGCCGGGTGATGGTCACGATCGCTGCCTCTCGTGCCTGGGCGTGAAGCACGCTGAGGTGGCTTTCGTGGATGACCCATGCTCCCATTGCGGGGGTATGACCATCTCGGAGTTGCGGACCAGACTCCATTAACTGCAAAGGGGCGGAGTGCCCGTGCCACTACCTAGATCTGGGGTTCCCTCTGGTGGCAGCCGGGGGTACCCTTTTTCTGGCAGTGGGCGGACTGGCCTCACGGTCACGGTGACGAATTCCCCTCCTACAAGGAAGGGGATGCCCGAACCAGCCGGCACTTCGAAGCCAGCGGAGCCCTCGAGAGAGCAGGCTGGATCCTCCCGGGGGATACCACCTGTTTCTTCTGAGGCTCCCCCCGACGAACGGATGTCGGTCGCAGCATAGGAGGGTGAGCCAGACTTTTCTGGGGATAAAGATTCGTCAGCGTTGCCGCCCTCTGGGCGGCCAGCGGTGCCGGATACGGACCCGGAAAAATGAGGATACGATTTCCCGGGCCGAGAGAGTAGGGCTCGAGTGGAAACCTCCACCACATCCCGAGACCTTGAGGTTGGAAGATTGGTTTCTCGGGGTGGCCCGCGCTGGTTCTCAGGGCCCCATCCCAGTGCCTTTTTTCCCGGAGGTGCATGATGAGATCGCTGGGTCGTGGACGGCACCTTTCACTGCCAGAAACCGGCCCGGTGGCTCATCCTCCCTCACCACCCTTGATGGGGGTCCAGCGAGGGGGTATACGGGAGTTCCCCAGGTGGAGCGGTCTGTTGCGATGCAATTGTGTCCAAATGCCACTACCACTTGGCGGGGCAAACCGTTGCTCCCCTCCCGAGCCTGTAGGCACTCGTCGGCTCTGATCGGCAGTGCGTATACGGCCTGTGGAGAAGCTGCGTCCGCCTTACACGCTTCGGCGTTGCTGCAAGTACACCAGGCCAAGGCACTGAGGAACTTGCACGAGGGTGGTCATGACCCGGAATTTCTCACGGAGCTCCGCACCGCGACGGACCTCGCGCTACGAGGTCTCCAGCAAAGATGCGCCGTGGAGCCGGTCTTAGGGAAAGCCGCCCTGCCCGTCCAGGCCCCCGCCAAACCTGATGGCAAGCGGAAGAGCAAGTGGCCCTGAGATGGGCGACCCAGAGATGGAGTTGCTCTTCGGGAGATGGTGAAGGCACCACTCCCTCCTCCGGAGGAGGGCCGGGCGGATAATCTTTTGTTTCCTCTTTTTCTGCCACTGACCTCACGGCCAGTGGTACCCAAATTCTCGACAAAAGAGCAATTTCTTCTACCTCTGGGTCCCCAGAGGGGATGGGGGGTTATGGACGATCTAGTGCGTATCACACTCAACCTCCTCTCTCGCCAGTGAGCAGCAGCGGGAGGATCGGGAGGATGAACCAACGGACTACACACGCACCCTCTACTCGAACGCAGGTCAGTGTTACACACACCAGACCCCGCCTCGGACCGGCAAAGAGACGCCCGGGCCGGGTCCCTGCGTTCTTCCGCGCTGCCCCACTGCGGGTACGCCTGTAGTTCCATTGATGCCACTTGCGCGGTGTCTGAGAGCCTGGCTAGAGCTACCCAGCCCGTCTCGGTGGCTCCGTCGAACCGTCAGGCTCGGCTATGTGATTCAGTTCGCCCGGCGCCCTCCCAGGTTCAGGGGCGTCCACTTTTTACGTCAGTGAAAGCAGCAGATGCCACTGTCTTGCGTGCAGAGATCGCAGTCTTACTGGCGAAGGACACTATAGAGCCGGTTCCGCCAGCCGATATGAGGTCGGGGTTTTACAGACCTTACTTCATTGTACCCAAGAAAGGCAGTGGGTTAAGACCAATCTTGGATCTGCGCGTCGTGAACCGGGCCCTTCACAGGCTCCCGTTCAAGATGCTCACGCAGAAATGCATCTTCAGGTGTATCCGTCCCCAAGATTAGTTCGCAGCGATCGACCTGAAGGACGAGTACTTCCATGTTTCGATCCTTCTGCGCCACAGGCCATTTCTGCGGTTTGCGTTCGAGGGGCGGGCATACCAGCACAAGGTTCTGCCCTTCTGGCTGTCCCTGTCGCCCCGTGTCTTTACGAAAGTTACGGAGGAAGCCAGTGTTACAGAGAGAATAAAGGGCATTCGCATTTCTCAACTATCTCGACGATTGGCTCATACTCGCTCAGTTTCAGGATCAGTTGTGCGAACACAGGGAATTGGTGCTCCGGCACCTCAGCCAGTTGGGTTTTCGGGTCAACTGGGAAAAGAGCAAACACTCCCCGATGCAGAGGATCTCTTTTCACGGTATGGAGTTGGACTCGGTCGAACAGACAGAACGCCTCACGCAGGAATGTGCTCAGTCGGTGTTGAACTGCTTGAATACAGTCAAGAGCAGGATGGCGGTCCCACTGAAACAGTTTCAGAGGATCCTGGGGCATATGGCAGCCGCGGCGGCAGTCACACCACTGGGGCTGCTCCATATGAGACCGCTGCAGCACTGGCTCCATGGCCGAGTCCCGAGGTGGGGCGTGGCAACGCGGCACTTTCCGGGTCCAAGTTACACCGGCCTGCCGCCAAACCTTCACCCCGTGGTCAGACCTTTGCGTTCCTCCGGGCAGGAGTGCCCTTGGAGCAGGTCTCCAGGCATTCTGTGTTTTGCACGGATGCCTCAACCACCGGCTGGGGGCCACATACAACGGGCTTGCAGTATCAGGGGTTTGAACGGGGCCCCAACTGCACTGGCACGTCAACTGCCTCGAGTTGCTGGCAGTGCACCTTGCCCTGAACCATCTCAAAGGGCGCTTACGAGGCAAGCATGTACTGGTCCGCACGGACAACACAGCGACCGTTACGTACATCACCCGACAAGGTGGTCTGCGCTCCCGTCGCTTATCGCAACTCACCCGCCACCTCCTCCTCTGGAGTCAGAAGCATCTGAGGCCGCTTCGTGCTGTTCACATTCCTGGGCTGCTCAACCGGGCAGCCGACAAGCTGTCCCGAGCTGCGTTCCCGGGAGAATGGCGACTCCATCCCAGACGGTCCAGCTGGTTTGGGGACGTTTCGGAGCCGCTCAGGTAGACCTGTTTGCCTCTCCAGAAAACTCTCACTGCCAGTTTTTCTTCGCCCTGACCGAGAGAACACTCGGCACGGACGCACTGGCACACAGCTGGCCGCGGGGCCTTCGCAAGTATGCGTTTCCCCCAGTGAGCCTTCTGGCACAGTTGCTGTGCAAGGTCAGGGAGGACGAGGAGCAGGTCCTACTGGTGGCACCCATTTGGCCTTCCCGGACCTGGTTCCCGGAACTGATGCTCCTTGTGACAGCCCCTCCTTGGCCGATTCCTCTGAGGAAGGATTTACTGACTCAGAGACGGGGCACCCTTTGGCACCCACGTCCAGACCTCTGGAAACTTCATGTCTGGTTCCTGGACGGGACGCGGAGGTTCTAAGTGGCCTACCCCAAGAGGTAGTTGACACCATCACTTCAGCGTGAGCAACGTCTACGAGACACGCCTACACTTGAAGTGGAACCTGTTCGTTGAGTGGTGTTCTTCTCGCCGAGAAGACCCCCGAAGATGCCCGATCATAGTTGTGCTGTCCTTTTTGCAGCAAGGGTGGGAGCGAAGGCTGTCTCCCTCCACCCACAAAGTCTATGTAGCTGCAATCGCTGCTAACCAAGACCCCGTAGAAGGGAAGTCGCTGGGAAAGCATGACCTGATCATCAGGTTCCTTAAGGGGGCGAAAAGGTTAAATCCTCCACGGCCGCCCTCTATTCCCTCTTGGGACCTGACTCTGGTGCTCACGACACTACAGCAGGGCCCATTTGAGCCTATTTGCAGGCGGTTGAGCCGAAGTTCCTTCAACGGAGACTTTGCTCCTGCTAGCATTGGCCACTATCAAGAGGGTAGGGGACCTGCATGTATTTTCGGTCAATGATTCGTGCCTAGAGTTCGGGCCAGCCGACTCCCAGGTAAATCTGAGGCCCCGGCCCGGCTATGTGCCAAAGGTTCCCGCTACTCCCTTCAGGGATCAGGTGGTGAAACTCCAAGCGCTGCCCTCGGAGGAGGCAGACCCAGCCCTGGCTTTGCTCTGTCCCGTCCGAGCCTTAAGGTGCTAAGTAGACCAGACGCAAAGCTTCAGGACCTCAGAACAGCTCTTTTTCTGTTACGGAGGCCGGCAGAAGGGGAATGCCGTCTCAAAGCAGAGGATGGCCCACTGGATAGTGGATGCCATCACCCTGGCTTATCAGGCACAGGGTGTGCCCTGCCCGTTCAGGTTGCGGGCTCACTCAACTAGAAGTGTTGCATCCTCCTGTGCGCTGGCTCGTGGTGCCTCGCTGACAAATATTTGTAGAGCTGTGGGCTGTGCGACCCCCAACACGTTCACTAGATTATATAGCCTTCGTGCGGAGCCAGTATCCTCCTGTGTTCTCACCTCAAAAGGGTAGAAGCACTGAGAGGCCCTGGCTTCGGGTAGGCTTGCAAAAACCACTCCAGAGAGTACATATAGTAGACCCCGTTGAGCTCCTCCGTCCCCTCGGCAGCCAGACGTGGCGGAGCGTCCGGCACCAGGCCTTCACTCGTTGAATCCTCGAGAACCGGTAGAAGGCTGGGTTCCATATGTAAGACCTAAGTGGATCCCATATGTGTAAAGTCCATGTTATAGCCTCAGAGCCCGTGTTTCCCCAGCAAACCTCTGCCATTTCCAAGAGGTTTACAATCACCTCCAATCTTCCATATACACCTAAGGAATGTTCATATGTGTATATGCTTCCAAAACCTCCTTCGGGAAGGATGGAGCTTCGACGCCATGTTCAAGTAGACAGGGTCCGTTGTCCAGTGTATCCAGTCTTATTCATTGGGTAGTGCCATAGTAGCAGTAGTTGGTCCTCTTGTGCAAGCCCTGGCCTACGCCAAAAAGTAGGGGCGCAGGTGGCTTCCACAGGACACTGGAAGGGGCAGTAGCTGTGGCCTTTTGGTAGGATCCCAATTTCGTCGGTAATCCGACGTGACGTCGAGAATGACCGACTAAAAGGGAACGT